>JANHAO010009244.1:0-18693 GCA_026873985.1 Saraca asoca
TTTATCCTGTGGAAAATATGTCCACAGATGGTGTTTCTTTCCCCTCTCATTGGAACCCTTCTACAAGGTCAAATGGTTATGCGTCGTCAAGTCTCAACATTGAAGTAACCCCTCATCAATCAGATGCTTCAGGCTCTTCTCATGATCATTTTCTGCACACATCAAGTGCTGGACCCTTCTTTGCAGTTACTGAAAACTATGCACACCAGCTTTCTTCCAATTATGATAGACAGGCATTTCACGTTGATGGTGGCTTTATTGATCTTGCCGTGGGAAGTGTAAGTGGGCCTCAGAAGCGAAAGAGCCCTGGAGTTCCTTCAGTCTGTGAGAGAGGCTGTACAAGCAGGTACTTTAATGCTGGAAGTTCAACTGATCTTCCAATATCTTCTGAATAACAGCGGGAGAAGGCAAACATAGATCCTCAATATATGCCTTGGGATCAAGTCGCTATGGCATCCCCCTTCAGAGGCAGTGGCCTTACAATCAGGGGTGAGGGTTCTCTGAGGAATGTGAGAAGCCGATCTGCAGTTGATTTGGAATCCAACGAGGGTAGGACCCATTTATCCAGCAATAATTCACACAACTACACTGGCCCTCCAATTGACCATTCTAGCACAGAGGATCCTTCAGCCCAGAGTTCTAGCACTTTGGTGTGGGATTGGAGCCTAATGAACATATCTCCTGCTCATGGTGTTGTGTTATCGTCGGGTTAGTTTTGTCTGAATGATACACACACAACACTACCACCCATTTTCCTTTCCTTGTATATCTGCGGTAAAAAATGCAGATAAAAGTGGTTTTAGTCATGAGGCAAGTCACTTTCTTGTTGGAAGTGGTGCTAGTAGTGCTTCTGTAGATGCTGGGGTTTACCATCATGAGTTTGGTACAGGCAGAATCCCTTCTGTTCCTCAAAGTTTTCATGGTAATGTGACTCAGACTGCTAGGGGAGTTGGCAGTAACTATTCTCAAAGATCTACTCCAGCTTTTAGGGCTTCTTCAAGCATGCGCTTGGGACATGTGGCACCTTCAGGTGATGGCTTGCATATGGTGGCTGAAAGTTACTCCTCTAGACATCCAAGGCCATTGGCTACTGTAGGCTGGCGTATTAGTGACAGAAATGGGAAGTCAAGGATATCTGCTGATAGATATCGATCATTGGCTGATGAGAATAGTCTTCGTGATTGATTTACATCCAAGGTATCTATCATTATCCGGGAACTTGGTCCTTTTTTTTTTTTTTTTGGGGGGGGGGGTGGGGGGGGGGGGAGGTTCAGAACAACTCCCCTATATCTTCATGTAGCTCTGCTCAGGTCCACTAAGTCTTTTTCCCGTTACCCCTGTCTGAAACTAACAGTTCTATATCTTTTATGGATTAATGTATAACTGTCCTCTTGTCCATCGTCTTGTATGTATCAGTGGATAACATATGCTGCATGTCTACCTAATTTGCAGTAACCATTGTGGTTTCTTGGTTATATTAGCAATCATTTAAACTATTTATAATTTGTTTTTGAGCCCTTTTGCTGGAGAGAGTTGGCAAGTTTTAACATCTGCATCAGAAACAAGGAATTACTTGCCATGGCTATAGAATGGGAACCTTTACAATCATGCTATCAAATATACTTGATACATCATTATAAGTGTAGACAATTTAAACGATTATCTGGTAAAGGTATTAACATCAAATATACTTCATACATCATTTCAATTCCATATGACGCTGTTCAAGAATAAAGATATTAACAGCTTTGGTATGATAAGTGGTGTTTTCTGCTTGGTGGCAAGAGTCAACTTTATTCTTTCTTCTTTTAGGAATGTTTTCTTAATAAACATTGCAAATATTTTAGTTTCCTTGCATATCCACTTGAAACTGGAGATTTACTATTAGCTTTTTATAAGTATAGACAAGCACACTGTTGAGTATCTTTGTGAACCAAGTTTGGTTCCAAAGTACCAAAACAGATTCTGTGAAACAGGGCCATATATTTCTCCAAGATTTGATTGCACTCTTGTCATGTCTTTATGAGAATGCCAATGCTATATTCACAGGATATGTTGGAAAGCCAATTGATGCACAATTATCATCAACTAAAGGAGGTGATGTGAATGACTGTTTTTATTATTTCGTTGTCATTGCTTTCTTTTACTTTGCGGAATCTATTCATGTGTACCTGTCATTATCGTTTGTCTGCATACATACATTTCTGTTAGAAGTAGTATTCTCGTATAGCTTGTATATATGTTTGGACTTGCATTAGTGCATTCATGTTGAAATAGAGCTCCCTTGTCAGTTTTTCTCTTGTGCTTGATGTCAACTATGCACTTTTAGGCTTGTGAAAACAATAAGCATGTCAGAATCAGGGAAAAGTTTAAACTCAACTGCAGTCCGACACTGGCTTTTCATCATGAGCATCAGGGGTGGCAATGTTCCTACTTCCTAAGGATTTAAATGGTTTTGTGAATTTAGTGATAAGGGTTTTGATTCGAGTTGAAAATCATTTGAGTTATTTTACTTTCTAGAATTGTATTTAAAGTTTATTCTGTTTTGAAGGCATAGTGGTTGTTGACTTGTTACAACTTACCCCATTTTTTCGTCATTGCTTTTTTTTTAATTTTTGTCATGGCACTATACTTATTGTTTTTTACCCCTCCATTATATCTGACAAGATGAGGCCAAGGCTTTGACAGGTGTCAC
Source organism: Saraca asoca (assembly GCA_026873985.1). Lineage (NCBI taxonomy): Eukaryota > Viridiplantae > Streptophyta > Magnoliopsida > Fabales > Fabaceae > Saraca > Saraca asoca. Next base: position 2,696 of record JANHAO010009244.1, read on the forward strand.
AGGTCCCTTGTACACACTGCAGATTCATATTTTGCCTCACAAGTCCTTCACACACATTCCAAAATTTGTACTTATCCTTTAATTCCCTTTATAACTTACATAGACAATTTTTCTTCTTTGATTTCGACAGTTGTGTCTACCAAATATTATCTTGTTAAATTGATATATCTGTCATAGTTTAGTAAGGTTTAGATTGGTTCTGAAGGCAACTGATCTGGAGAATTATAACTTACATAGGCAATTTTTCTTCTCTGATTTCCACGGTTGTGTCTGCCAAATATTATCTTGTTAAATTGATATATCTGTCATAGTTTAGTAAGGTTTAGATTGTTTCTGAAGGCAACTGAATTCTAACTTACATAGACAATTTTTCTTCTCTGATTTCCACAGTTGTGTCTGCCTAATATTATCTTGTTAAATTGATATATCTGTCATAGTTTAGTAAGGCTTAGATTGGCTCTGAAGGCAACTGATCTGGAGAAAGATGCTGGAAAGTGCAAGCACAAGATCATGGTGTGGCCTTTAACTAGGTATGCTTTAATATATGGATTTGGATCCTGTCTTTTTAGCAATGGACATGTTAGTACCATTTTAGTTACAAGATATATACAAGATATCCATGTGCAGTGGGACTGAGGCTGTCAGCCAAAGTGAGGAGGTTTTGTGCTCTATTTCTCTCATAAGACACTAACATGCTTGTATGGTTTGTTGAATATAGTGGAATTGAAGGGTAAGGGAAGGAAATAGGGGGTTATTTTCCTATTTTAAGGAATACAATCCTATATATCCTCACACTCATGAGCTTCCTACTATCAAGCGAATTATTAGGAAAAAGTAAAGTATTTTAATCATTTTGATGTATAGATAGTTGATTTTATGTTATGTAACCGGAAAGACCATACAATATTGCAGTGCATTTTATTCCTGTGCTTGTATATCTATCAGACCATGCTTGCACTGGCTCCTTCTGTTAGTCCTGGATCTATCAGGACAATAGTGGGTTTTTATCTTGTGAATTTTTTATGCACTTTTTTTTTTCTCTTAAATTGCTATGCAAAATGATCATAACTTCTGCAATTCTACTTTTGATTCTTCTCAATATTTTTATAGTGATAATTTATGCTCTAAGGTTTCTTCACCCAATACCAAATTTTACTCTGCAAATTGTCTAATGTCTACTTACATTGGTCGCCTTTCCTTTTAAGTGTCATACATTTATGATGGATTTGTGGTTTTTGTATATTTTGGTCCTTGTCGATTGCCTTTGACATACCTTAAAGAAGCACTGAAGCCAGCTAGTGAGGCTACCCACAAACTATGTAACAAGGACTCTATATTTCATTGGAGAATGTATCTTGTCGAACAGATAGATGCCTTTGATGGGGACGTGATCTCCCATTAAGTAGAAAACTGATCTGTTGCTTTTCATTGAACCAATAATTATAGAAAATAAAAATGTGGTGTTAATGGGTTAATACAAAAATCCAAGGTATTGTTTTGTTAAGAAGAGTAACTGATAACTAAAGGGGAGAGAATATTCAAAAAATAATAATAATGCTATTATTTTGCAAGTAATATAGGACGTAATGCATACTGTGCACATCAAAAAATTGCCAATATTAAAATGGCAAGACTCATGTATAGGAAGTGCAATGCAAATATGACATCATGATCTTTCAGACATATTTAGATTTTAATCTCCTTTTCTCCCCTATTTAATTAAGAGCTGTAAATATTTAACAAAATTCAAAATTCAGCCAACAAAAATGATCTAAAATCATTATTCATTTGGTTAAAGGTGTAGACTTGCATATATTTTTTTAATGTTAATAATGTGATTATGGGCTTTTCTGAATTTGCAACCAAGTTAGATGGACCTTCAAGGACGGCAAAATTCAAATTGACCTATAAGGCCCATAGCAATATAAACATTAGCAAAAGTACAATTTCAGTTAACATGAAAACAAAAAGTAGTCTTTCCACTTAAAATTGTTAGATGCATAAGTACAAAAAGATAGAGGTTAAAAAATTCATTGAGAATTCGCTGGCCGGACTCTTACTCCGGGCAAGTACCTTGACACGAATTCTCGAGCCAATGTGTGGAGATCTCCGTCCTCGGAAGGGCTGAAAAGGCCGGTCAATTCGGCCGATGCTGGTTGTAGTTGAAGAGGATCAAAGTGCATTGACACGTTGGAGGTACTCTGCAAGTCAGTGGTTGAAGCCAAGTCTGAGGAAGAATGAAGACTTGTGGGTGAAGAAGAGCTTGCAGGCTGTGTATGAGGTGCTGGGGCTACGGGCAGGTGCTGCAATGTAGATAGACGGGCTTGAACGTAGGCTAATTCTGCCTGCAAGTTCACTACCTGCAAAAACAAATTTTGAGAAGGAGCTGAAGCCTAGATTTAATGCAAGGGCTAACAAAATTTTTGTATCACTTTTTCTTAAAATATGATTAAAATCACCATAATTGAAGGACAAAAAAATCTTAATACTTAGTTCTTACAATTATAGAAAGGCTATAAATTCTAAACTTTTTATAGTGTAAGGAAACATTACTAGTACAATAGTGTATTTTCACATGTATTTCTACATTTGTTTTATGTTTTTTAAAAACTAATTCCAGTTTAATGATAATTAATATAAAAAAAAAAGTAAGACAGATATAAAAATATAAACATTAAAATAGCATTAATATTGCTAGTACTACCCCATTAAATTATTTATATTACAATGACAATCACTATGGGCAAACAAGAATGACATTTTAATTGAATCAAAGGCATACTGAATTTGAATAGTAAAAAGGAGGACTAACTACAGAAAGAATCTCAACATAAGCAGATAAAGATCAAGTCCAACTCCAAACATCAAGTTGATAGGATTTTATATTTTATCCATTCTTGAAATGTTCTAAAAGTACCTTGACATTTTCTAAGAAGACTGGAAGACTATCTTTTAACTTTTCCTTCTAATTTATTTACAGCTGAGTATAATCTTATCCAAACAACTGTTCATCTATTCTTATCCTCTGAATGCAATATTTTCCAATTAAAATGAATTTCATTGGTACCTAATAAAATAGATAATGGATTCTGCCTAGTTAAAGCTATTCATTCTATTGGTGAAGATCTGCCCAATAATGGAACCAAACATTGGCATCAGTACTGACTGTTTATAAGTGTCAAATTACTATAATTCCCTTCCCCAGCCACTGGCTGCATGAATGAACTTGTCAGAGGCTTTAACTGTCAATTATTGAACCTTAGAATTTAGATATTATACTTAATACATTAATTGTCAAGTATGAGGCAAAGGTTATTGTTTTAAATGAAACATATTTTCGGTATCAAGAATCGTTTATTATTTTTAGATAAATTAAAAAAATTATCTTTTTAATTTTAGAATTAATCCAACTATATCAATATAGTTTACTTGATATGTTAATATTATTAACATTTTTATGTCTTATTTACATTTCTTCTCAAAATGAGTTACAAATAACAACAATAATTAATATATAAAATATAAATTAAAAAGAAATACCGACATAAAAGTAGGATTGCTCGTATACTTATATTAATAGCAAACATAGGATTCTGCCTCTTGATTATGAAGATCAACCAATAAACCTTAATGTATAGGTCATAGACTTGCCCCGGTCCTTGGTGGAGTAATTCTTATCTTTACATCTTAAGTCTTTATAGTTAACGTGACATAACTAAAATACAAATGGTGGTTGATTTTTCATTTGATATATTTTTTATTTTTTATTAATATAAGTCATATTATAAATAATTTAATCTAATACATAAACTGTATTAACAAACATCTTTGTCCATATGTCTCTTCCAAAAGCATTTATAAATGAAAAATAGATATTGTTTCAAGTTATAGTACTGACCCTAGTCCTAAACTTTCACTTTTAATTAGGGAAAAAAATTTAGAAAAAAATCATACTTTAAAGTTTAATCCCTACCTCAGCACACACTTCCAATTTTTTAAATGTCTTTCTGGTATTTGAAATTGGTCAACTTTTTTTTTTTTTTTTGTGTGTGTGGAAAAGTTGGTTAATTCCATTAGAAAATGTTGGATTTAGAATCGAAAATCACATGGTAGAATTAATTAATCAAAAAAATTAAAGTCAGTCAACTTAAATTTACACCAAGATTAAATGAAGTCATATTGGAAATTGGAATGTTCATGTGAAGGAACTTCGCAGTGACTTCGAAATATTTGAGGTACTTAAATTAATATTGTTAATCTTCTATTTTCTTATTTTTTTTAAATATATATAATTTTAGTGTAAACTATGTTGTACCAAGAAGTTGAAAGTCAAGATAAAAATATTTGTATATTTCTCGAGCTTCCAATTACGTTGCTTGGTAGCTCCGGCAAGCAACAAGCCACCCAATTGGCGGCCGCCATTTTTTCTTTCTTTTTCAAAAAATGTAATTAATAAACATGAATTTCACAAAATTTATTCATCGAAAACCTAATTTCTACCACATGGATTCAGCCAAACAATTTTTATTTTATTTTTTATGATAAATCTAAACCGTAGGCTTAATTTGTACAAATATATACTCGGAAAAATACATTCTAATAAGTATTTCTGTAATTTTTATGAATTTTTTATATTTAATCTATTTTTTATTAAAAGTTATAATCTTTATATAAAATTAAAAAAATTAAAAGAATTTTTTTAATATAATTTTAAATGATAAAATTGTAACATTTAAGATTTTTATTATATATAAAAAAATTTATAAAATAATTATGATTTTTGTGTAAAACTTCCCCTAAAGCTCGGAAAATCTCTTGCTACGTACCTAAATAATATCCTGATCTTAATTACTGCCGAAGACCTAGAAATTATAAAACCCTAGGGGACAAGTTAAGTATGAGCAGTGTTTGGCTTTCATGGAAAACATAACCTAATTGAAGGCTGACAAACTTGTCAAAGCAAACAGTGTATATATATTCCTAAATGTGAAAATCTTGACCTACGAGGAGTGCAAAACAGTGGTTCTTGTCAAAACAAAACAACTACATCAGCTAGAGTTTACATAGGCGAATTTTAGCGTCATTATTAGAGTTAACACGAGGACTTTAATTTAATTTGATATTAATTGATCAATTAATCCCTTATCTTTGTTCTTAATTAATTCTTGAGTTTTTTTTTTTTTCTTTGGACTTCTTTTAATTAGAGAAACTCTATCAGATTCAATGAATCTAATGGAGTAAGAATTCGTTTATCTGATGAACATAAACTTGAAGAATACATGAAATCAAGAATCATGTGGTCACTGTCACTCTTGCTAAGAATTTCTACTTTGTTGGATATTTTGCAACAAATAATAAGTAGGATAAATTATGTCTTTTTTTTCTTAGATTTAATATAATTACATTTGAATATGTTTTAGAAATATATATTTGTCTTCTTTATTTTTCTAGGATCTGAAATAAGGGATGTGGGTGTATTTTTAAAATTTAAAAAAAAATAGAGATGAATGTATAAAACAAAGGAGGTCATTATATTATATATTTCTGAAAATAAAAAAGATGTAAGTGTAATCATACTAAATTTCAAAAGAAAATAAGTGTAATTTGTTCTAAGAAATATTGGTATTAAAGACAATGTAATTTTAAATGAGGTATTCTGCTTTAGAAGTTACAATTTATATTTAAATTTAAGGAATTGTAAGGCATGTGTTTGTTCCTATTAGGACATAATAGATTTCCTTCTGGTTCCTTTGGTCACTCTAAATCAATAATCTTTTAAGTAAAAAAAAAATGTAATTTTATAAATTTTCATTTTATATTCTATTTTTTAGTCAATATTTTTTTTTCCCTAAGAACACCCTTTATTTCATATAAAACTAACAAATAGAGCTCACCACGTAATTAGAATATGCTTAGTGAAAGGAAGAGAGTTGAAAAGGGCCTCATCATGTAAAATCACTTTCCACATTCTAATCCCTTCACAACTTTCCATCTCCCTAACATATACTACACATATTTTGGTTAGTTCATACAGTCAGAAAATTATTAAAAAAAATTATGAAAAGCGGTGCCTAATATTCTTAAACAAATCAAAAAGCCAAATCTCCAAAAAAGAGAAAAAGAAACCCTTCTTGGAATATTTGCTTTCATACTTTGTTTCCCATCTCAAAATCCTTCTTTTTCCTGTTACTAAGCCTCATGGTTCTAAATCACAATTTGATTGCAACAATCTTAATAAAAAAACATACCATCATTACGATGTGAAATTAAGTAATAAAAACTTACTAAAACTATAATATTATAGTTGCAGACTTCGATTCAAGAGCATGAACAAGATCAAAGAAAGAGAGAAAGATGAAAGAGAAGCAAGAAAAGATAAGGGAATTGAAAACAGACCTGTTGTTGAAGAGCAAAGATGTGGCCAACAGAGCCATAAACAGGATCTCTAGCCCTAGCCAAGGCCTCATAGCAGAGAGTGACAACAGCATCAAGGCGCTTCTGAGGAGGGAGGCGCAGGAGTAACTTAGAGGCATTGCTGGCACCAAACACCTTGTGCACTGCAGCAAAGTGAGCTGTGCCTTGGTCCGAATCAAAATATGGTGCAAATATGCATCCCTTCACACACTTTCTCCTCAGAAACTTGCAGGCACCACAAGGCCCACTTCTGTTATGGTCACCACCTCCCCCAATCTTACTTCCATAGTCCATTCTCTCTCTTCCCCCTTTCTCTCTCTAAGACCAAAGATTGGGTTAATCTTTTTTTTTCTTGCTCAGGTTTGCAACTAAATTTTGTGGGTCACAGAATTGAAAGAGAGAGAGAGAAACATAAACACACACAAAATAGAGGATACAGGAGAGATGGGTATATAGAGAAAAGAAAGATGGCTTTGTTTGTTGACTAGTGTATTATCAATTTAACCATGGAACTGTGTCCTATTAGTTTTTGTTCTTTACAATTGAGCAGATGTAGCCATAAATTTTATTTTGGTATTTTTATATGGATATTTAATTTTTATTACACATGAAATATTATGTTTATATCTCATTATTTAACAAAACATTAAAATGATCAAAATTATAAAATAAGAGAATTTAAATTCTTTTCATGCACTTAAATTATATTTTATACTTGTATGTATAACACAATTAATTAAATTAACCTTGTTGCTATACAAATGAAATCACATTGTTTTAAATAGTATTACTCATAAGAATTTATATGTATATCTTATATTTTTATGAATAGCTCTTGTCACACTCATTTATATTTATTCTTGTATTTATAGATAAGAGGTAAGAGTATAATGAAAGTATTATTATATTTTTATTACTTGCATATTAACATGATTTTCAAATGCAAGGATTAACAAGAATAGACTTTTGGTGGTGGGAAGAGCGAGGTGGGCTTGTTGGTCCTCTTTTAATTTAGTTGTAATACACATATTTTAATCATTCCAAGTGCATATAGTAGTGGCCTTAGAAGAGTGAGTTTGGTTTCAAGTTTGAAACTTTCAAGCCACGCAAGCAAAGAAAGAAGAGAGGGAGGAAGAAAAGAAAAGAGACGAAAAGGAAGAACAGCTTGCGTGAAGCAAAGACAGAGATACACGGTTACATGCCGGTGTGTGACAGTATCAGCTTCCAACCGCCGCATTGTAAGCCACGTGCAGCAACATAAGCTGCTTTCCCCTACCCCACTGTGACAGTGACAGACATCTTAGCATAGCTTTCCATCCATCCACCTGCTCTTCTCTTATCACTTGTCACCTCCGTTTTTCACTTTCCTTTGCTTCATAAACGCAGATTAAAAGGGGGAAAGAAGAAGTAGCTTCGTATTCAAAATGAAAGAAAGGAGAGGTACGTTTGATTTGTTTCATGGGAGGAAAATGAAAAAGAAAAAAGATTATGTTCACTTGGTGGTTTATATTTTTGTACATAATTTTCTTATATGAAAAAAAATATTCATCCAAGATATATAATTCGTATAATCTTATTTTTAGTGTGTGAGTTATATACATATTATAATTATATATATAACACTGTTCAAAAAAGAATAATCTCATACATAAATGCATTAGACTTACAATGAATCCATGTTAAAAAATTGAGCTTTATATTACTAGATTCATATTTAATTCACCATCACTTAAAAAATATATGAGAATTAAAATTGAGTCTCACTTCTTTTAGCAATAAATGTGAATTAAACGTGCGTTTAAAAGTGAATTTAACAAAATTCCTTTGCTTTATAAAAGATGGACCTTTGGCACATAAGTATAAGACTCATTCTCTTCTCTTTTAAAAAAATAATATTATTATACGTGGATGTCATTATATATATATATATAGCACCCATTTATAAAAAAGAAGAGAGAACAAAAATTGATAAAGTTTTTCAATTATATTAAATTTGTTTTAAAATAAAATAAAGCTACTTTATTTTTAAAGCAAGAATTTTTTTGTCCTTTAAAAGAATAAATAGAGACATGTATGGATAAAAGAAGAATCACCCTTGAAAGATCCAAAGAGAGATAAAAAAAAAAAACGTAAATATGTTTTTCAAAATAATTATATTAGCTTCATTTAAAAAAAATTATTTTTTGAAGTAAAATTTTTTAACCTAAAATGAAATCACAAAGATCAAGGAGAGAATAATGTCAATATTTTTAATGGTGCAATAATATCCGATTTAATCTCTGGAATTTTTTATTTTTTAATGTTTTAGATTTGATCCTAAAATATTATATATGTATGTTAAACAACTTATCATTTTTATTATTTGGGGAGAATACTATTTGGTGCCCTGGGTTTCAAGAAAGCTCGTGTCTTTCTCATCTATCACTTTTCCTTGTGTGTGCATGTCGTTTTTGTTACTTGTAGGACCAACTCGTGGTTCATGCACTAATCTTTTGTATGGTAGTAACCTGTCTGATGGTTTCTTTCCTAAACCCAAGTGAGTGGGTGAAAGTTGGCCTATTGTCCTCAATTGGGGAAGCCAGTTTTGTCTATCGAAAAAAATTGAGTTTTGGCTTCCTGAAATGTGAAAAGTCAAGTATATATATCATGTAGGTAGACTAGACCCATACAGCAGTTGATGTGGAATTGGATACTGCACTCAACCTTTTTAAGGTAAACACGACCGGTATGAGTCATATAAGTGATAACCCAATACCCTAAACTTTCTCATATAATTTTCAACATTTAAATAGGTTTCGAAATACATATGTGAAATTTTATAAAAATTCAAAGTTTTCAAATAACAAAATAAGAAAGTTGTGTACATAGTAGATTAAAATTCAAAGGCATAAAACAAGTAAGTCCATTAAAATAATATCAAAATGAAAATTTAAACAAAATTGAAAATCTATAGGATTAGCCTAACGGGCACCATAATTATTACTGAATTAAAAGTGTCACATACTAAAAAAAGCCACCTCTAAGAGGTAGGTGGAAATCCTAAAATAATAAGGATAGCTAAAACGTCTGAATTTGAAAGGAATAAAGAGGGGGAGTTCACTAATTCAACAAGATTAATTTTCACACCTAACCTTTGGTTGAAAAATATTAAGAATGTACATACAATATATATACACACACATACAACAACTAAAATCATATATATGATTTCAACTTATTATCCATAGTTTACAACTAAACTTGTACTATTGTCATGATTAAACTAGTTCATTCATGCATACACACCCATACCTAAAAGTACATATTCTACATCAGCATATCATATTTTTAAATAAACACGAAAAACCTACCTACTAATATCACAAGTTCATAATTATGCTTAACATAGCTATATGTAGTCATTTATAACATGCTTAATCATATCACTTGGACATGTAAATTTCAAACATAGCATATTATGTAAGCATACATTTATACATATTATACATATATGTCTGCCATGCATACATATATACATTAACTCTTTCAAAATGGGAAACGAGGGTGTATGATACCTTCACCATGCATATGTGGTTATCATGCCACTATAACAATTTTGCTCTTTGCCAACACTAAACCTTGCAACAATCAAAAACTATTGTCTATAACTATAATAGGCAACATTTTTTTTTATTGTTACCATTGTTTCTAATTTTTGATAACAATCACTTAAAACTGTTTTCATAAATATAGTAGATAACAGTTTTTTGAGTGTTGCCATAAATATAATATTTTTTTACCCACTTAATTAAAATAAATCCAATAAATGAAATTTCTAAATATCTCCTTTACCTTTTACTTAAAAGGAAACTTAAGTTTGTTTTTTACATCGAGAGCATCGGAGAACTTGATCGCCTTTGCTATCCATAGACCTCGCCTACTCCTCACCTTCCTTTCTCAGTGTTCAATGATGAGGGCTCTGTTGGGACGAGGCATCACGCTAGACTTCCTCTGCGAGAGCACACCAGTCGCAACCACACACTAACAAGCAACGGATCGCCATAACTAGGTGATAGAAAAGTTACCTTGTTTGGGGTCTCTCCCTTAAATGCCATCAACTGTGTTTTTAGCTCCATGTTAGCTACAATCAGCTAAGAGAATACTGAGTTAGTAAGATTGAACTATTATTTTTAATCTATTTTCATTTGCCTTAATAAATTTGAACTAGCTGCCATGAACCCTTGATGATTTGCATAAACCTTAATCCTTTTTGGAACAAACTTTGGAATTTTCATATATGTGTAGCTAATCTAGGCATATACGCAGTGAATCCAAGTGGAATTTGCACTGCATTTTCTCTAGAAAGATCTTGATACTTTAGCTGAGACAATTTTAGTCAAGGTACTCAACAATTGATTTTTCTTTTTTTTTTCTTTTGTTGGGTTTTCTAATTTTTGAACAATTTATTGAAATTTATTATTTGTGTATTGCTTTTCATGTGATTATCTAAAGTTGGAAATGAATGATAACATAGTTGAAAGTTAAAACTAAGGTGTGGTTTGATATACAAAGTAGAAACCTGAACTGAGTATTGAAGAAATTGAGTTGATTATAGATTTTCATCCAACAATTTGAGTGTGCTACATGACTGACAGGCTTATGAAATTTGACGGAAAATTTCTTCATTGCATAATTTGACAATTTTTTTCTTTCTTTTATTTATTTATTTTTTGCTATTTGTTTACAAGATGGCATTGTTATGAATTATAATGAGTTTAGCATAACCAGGTTACTTCTATATTTTCTCTATTACCAAAACCAAGAAGAATTTATACCTCTTGCAAGAATTTGTGCTAAATGACCTGCTCAAAATAGTGGTCCCTTAATTCAACAGATATCCAATGCATTCCTCAAATATATACTTCCTAGTACAAAAATGCAGCTTGAATTTCTATCAAAGATGCCCAAAGCTGAAAACTCTTTTAGGAAAAGTACTGATATTACTTCTTTTGCCAGTTTAATTTTCTTTACATGGATCATTTTACATCTCTTCCCTATAAGTATAAATATTCTTTATAATTACTATAACTTATTAGATAATTTCTTGTCCTTACATGCTTACCAAATTAAAAGTAACTTCAATTCAATTATCTCGATCACTTGTTGATCATTATTTTTTCTAATTCATTCTCATAAACACCAATGACATATTTGTAACTAGTGTGATTATGTAAAAGTTTTTCGATGAACCTTTCATCCACTGGCCTAGGAGCTACGATTAATGGTTAAATTGACATTTGATGATTATGCAAGAATATTTGGCTTTCACAAGTTACTCACTGAAAGTTCTTATTTATTTGCCGTGTGATGTAGATCATTTTGACATCACTAGTTTATGACAAACAACATAAATTGAGAATCATAATGAAGATGCACAGCCTAGGTGATAGGGCTTATTAGATGATTTGCTATAGTTATTTTTCGTTCATATCATCACTCTATATGATTTTCTTTATAGGCTTCGAGTCAATCCTAGGCACTTGCTACAATCATCTGAACTTCCTAATTGTCTCTTATGGGTATTATTTCTTTATAGGTTTAAATTTCTTTGCACTTAGTGACTACAGTGTCCAAACTGCCTTTTATTTCTCTTTCATAAATTTGCAAGTTGCTTCTGCCTTTTTAGCATCAGCATTTTTCTCTAATGCTACAACTACTATAGATTAGATTTCCAATTTTTTGTTTTTGCTGAGTAATTAACTAAAATTTCTATCCAAGGATCAATATAACTGATATGCATGTTAAGATTGAATTTTATCAGTTTTATCATATATGGCTTTGTTTGCAACTGGATTCTTGTCACAGATTCTCTTTTTAGGGTTCATTGAAGATGACCAATTCCCAAATAAGTGATAGGAATATTATCTCTGTTATCACCTGCTCTATTTCCTTTTTGAAAAATATTTTGATAATGACTACATATCACCCATTTGATTGTCAAAATGCTATTCTTTTTAATTTCTTGTAGAGCTCTAGTTGATTATATTGCAATTATATCTTGGGTCCTCTCTGTTTTGTGGGTTGTATGAGTTGATGGATTCAATTTAATATAGTGATGGTATGAGGTGGAGTGATTTAAGCAACAAAGAAAATGGAATGAGGGAGATGCTAATTCTCATCCTTGTGGAGTTGTTGGTTGTGCTTGTCATTACATTTTGCATAGATCAGTTTGATTTTGGAAAATTTTCTTCTTTCCTTTCATAGAAGTTTTGCAAGGGCGAGGAGATTCCATCATCTACAAGGATGCCAAGTCTGGGCTTTGGCATTTCTGTTCACATTAAGAAACCTGATGTATTTAAAAAAGAAAGTTTTCTTCCTTTTAATTTATGTGCTGTGCTTAAGCTTGTAGTGGATTTTAATGGTAATTGAAATGTGTTTGAAGATAGGAACAAGGAATATGTTCCAAAACTAAAATGCTTGAGCATTTCTCATGTAACTTTTCAATGAAGTAATTTAGTAGCTTTTTGCCCAAGAATTTTCTAAAGAGCTTGATTCCGCTGGAATTGTTATGTTGTTATAGCATCTATATTATAGATATTTGCTATCTCTTTTTTTTTTACTGAATATTTCTAACATAATATGGCTTTTTTCATAAGCATTATTGATAATTTCATGTTTTTGTAAATGGAAAAAGTTGATCAAATGGTACTTGAAGGAAGCTTCGATTATGCAGTTATTTGTGACAATATCAAAAAGGTGTATCCAAGAAAGGATGGAAATAGAGATAAATTTACTATGAGAGGATTGTCACTTGCTTTGTCTAGAGGGGAAATATAGCGGTGGTATGAAGAGAAGACTTAGTGTGGCCATTTCCCTAATTGGAAACCCTTAGTATTTTCCTAACCTTGTTCTATCTCTTTATTTCCAATTTTTTAGACAAGGTCCTTTAGTAGATACTTATGCAATATTTCTTGAAAAAAAGTGTTTACATGGATGAGCCTAGCATTGGACTTGATCCGACTTCAAGAGAGCACTTATGGAATGTTGTTAAGAATGCTAAGAAAGATAGAGCAATTATTTTTACTAGTAAATTCCTCTCAGTCTCTCTCTCTCTCTCTATTCTAATGCAAATATTGTTTTGCAATATTCTTTGTTAAGTAACAACATGTTTCTGTCTTTCTCTTCAATGATTAATGGTTAGAGCTTCTTTGCTTATTACAACACATTCAATGGATAAGGCAGAGGCCTTGTGTGATGGATTAGAATTTTTTTGTCAATGGCAGCTTGCAGTGCATAGGATATCCAAAAGAGGTAAGTTCAACTTTAATCATACTATACTATGCTCTTCATATTTCTATATATATTTGCGATCATATTTTCTTTGAAACTCTTGATCATTATATAACTAAAAAAACTAATAATCATTTTAGCCTAATTGATCAAACTAATTAATTAGCACTTTGATCATAAGTTGCAGTAATTAATGTGTGGCAATTGGCAAAATGATAGTTGAAAACTAGATATGGAGGAAACTATATATTCACAATGAGCACAACCTCAGAGAGCAATGACGAAGATGTGGAGAAAATGGTACGGTCTTTAAGTCTGAATATTACCAAAGTTTACCATCTTTCTGGAACACCGAAGTTCGAGTTGCTAAAAGATCAAGTCCATATTGCAGATGTTTTTCGAGTAGTTTGGGAGGCAAAGAAAAAGCTTCATGTAGTTGCATGGGGTCTATTTGATACTACATTTGAAGATGTCTTCATTAAGGTTGCTCGTGGAGTAGAGGCACCTTTCACATTACATTAACCTTGTCTTTGCGCATCAAGACAAGAATTCAGTTTTTTTTTTTTTTTTTGAGATTTTGATCATGTATCACTGACACACACACTATCGAGGATACCATTGTTTATTAGCTTATATCAATATATTTATATCAATATAATAAGTTTAGCACAACCAGGTTACTTTTATATTTTCTCTATTACCAAAACCAAGAAGAATTCATATTTTTCTTACAAGAATTTGTGCTAAAAGCATTACCTATATCTTGAAAATCATTGCCCATGATCAATTGGCAATTGTTTTTATATGTTACTTTTAATACAATTGGCAATACTCATTAAGCGTTGCTTATTCTAGCAACGGTGAGAAAGTGTTGCCAAATAAAACAAGAAAAAAATTGTTGCTTGTAACTGAACAATAGGTAATGATTTTTTCAACTATTGCCAGAAATCCCAAAAAATTCGTTGCCTAAAAGAATAAGTAACGTTTGATAAGAGCATAACTAAAAACCATTTTCTATTCTTATAGGCAACAATTTTTACACTTTAGACAGCAATTTTTAAGCATTGCCAAAAGTAAAAAAAATGTTGTAGTGTGCTATATGAAAAGATCATATTATAGACTCACAAGATTCTTATAAACATCCCATTGAACTTCACATAATATAGTCCTCTACTAAATGCATCTAACTATTTTCAATCCCTAATCAAATTAATATACAATCACAATTAGGTCAATTTACATCATATAAAAGAATCTAGATTTGTCTCTAATCAAAATATGCATAGTCATATCCTAATTATATGATCATTACATCTATTCTATCATACTCTTAATCATAGATAAATTCATATTAATGCATATGTCATATCATTAGCTTAGTAATAATTATTAAATTTGACCTAAATTCTAGTTATTATCAATTAGTAGTAGTTTCTTATTAGGAGTTCTTTTCCTATTCAAGTTAAGTTTTTACATTACAATGAAACTGAGATTGCTTGACAATCAAATATTTTAACTATAAATATTTATATTAGTTAAGGGTTTGAGATATGAGAAAGATAATATTGTGAGTACTCATAGTGTAATACCCAAAAAATTTAGAAAATAAAAAGGGGAAATTTAAAATAAAAGTTGAAAATGAAAAGGACTAAATTGAAAAGTTTTTAGGGACTTATTTGAAAAGTTATGTTTTTCAGAGGGGCAATTTTGTAAATAAGTTAAAGTTAAAAAAAAATACTTCAGATTTTTCCAGAGAACTCCCGTGGCTTCTTTTCCTTGTTTCTTCTTTTGGTTTCTTCATTTTTTCCCGAATTCCTTCTTCTTCCCGCGGGCTCTCTCTCTCTCTCTCTCTCTCTCTCTCTCTCTCTCTCTCCCTTTGACCTTCTCTCCCTCTCTTCCATGGTCGACGTTCGGCCTAGTCCCGACGTCCCTCCGGCGTTCCCCGAGCTGGCATGGTGGAAGAAGGCTGGCTGGAGATCGACGATGCTTCTTCTTCTACGTGCACGGCGGCGTCGAGGGAGGAGTTTCGGATCGCAGCTCCTCTCGCCGGAGGTGGTGGTCTCCGTCGATGCGAGCATACGTTCACGGTGGTTCTCCGGCTTACGGGCTTGGTTGGTGGCATAACGACAGCATCGTCCTCTCTCCTCCCCTGTTTTGGCTAGTTCGGCCAACTGAAGGTTCTGGGTCGCCGGCGGAGTTCCGGCCGGCGGCGAGCTGCCTCTTGGGATAGTTGGACCTGGTGAGTATTCCTAGATCATCAAATTTATTTTCTAGTAAGTCTAGAGTTGTTTTCTCAAGATCTGAAGTAAAATGCT
>JANHAO010009245.1:0-18553 GCA_026873985.1 Saraca asoca
TTTTCTACTACTCCCTCCATTCTCCAATCTATCTGGATAGTTAAAGTGTAAAGGTTCCAGTAGTTGAAAAGAGCAAGACTTCCCTATGGGATTGACCCATATTCACCGGTTCTTTACTACATCTACGCCGTGCACTTACAGATATTTGAAATGAAAACTCTTCAACAAATGCCAGTCACTGGTCAGTGAGCTCTCACCTACAGGAAGGACAGCGATCTCCAGCTGCTCCTGCTTATTTTCCTTCGATGTATCTACCTGAGCCAGACCCAAAGCAAATCAAAAAGTCGTAAAAAGCTAGTTGGCCAAGTAGCAGCTCACAAGCAATGCTGGGAGGAAGTAATCTGGGATCTACACAAGACTCCCTAGGAACCCACCAAATGGATCCTGAGGTGGAGCCATGTGCAATAGGCTATCCATGCCTCCCGACACTCTACAATAAACCATCCATGCCTTGACAAGCTTCACTGGAAACAAAGCCAACAAAATGCAGGGGGCTCTTCAGTCTCTTCCATTAGATTCTCCTATGGCAGATGTTATATACAAAAATGGCCTCGTGAGCTCGTAGCCCCGAACATGCCCAAGGCACTTCGAAAACTTTGTTTTGCCCACCAGAAAGTGGCACGATAAGGTAACCCCGGTATCCTTCCCATAAAGCCAGCCTCAACTCATCCATCACGAGGCAACAGCACAGCAAGATTATCCAGACATATCTCTCGAAGCTACCCTCGCCTAGCAAGGCAGTGACCTAGGGAACCGACGAAGAAGCCACAAGACTCGCTTGCCAAGTAGCAGCACCAAGCTCACTATAGCAGTCTCCACGACACCCCCGAGCTAAGGATTCCCGCTCGGGACTCCCAAGTGTCTTGCTTGGCATGACAACACCAAGTGGCAGACACCGACAGGTTCAGGCCCATTGTCAACCTAAGGAGACCATTCTGCAGCCTACATCCAGCAACAGCTAGTTTGTAGTCTTTTACTATCTTTTCTTATTTATATCTTGATGTAACACAACTATAGCTTATAATTAATGAATGTAACTCCTCCTTCCTCTATAAATAGGTTTGCCTTGTTAGAAGAGGGGGAGAGACCAAGTCCTGTAGGCAGAAACTCTGCTAAAATCACTTTTTGAGCACATTAATAAAATCGCCATCGCAGATGCAGGGTCTAGTACTGCCCAGATTTAGCCGAACCACGTTAAACTCACCACCTCCTCATCCTTTCTTCCTCTCAATCCACCTCCTTCTGCATTTCAGGAGTAGTTTTGGTTATCTGAACTCGTCCCCATTGGCCGAAGTTTGGGTCTTCCGTTCGAACCAGATTTTGCCATCAACATTTTGGCACCATTTGTAGGGACCATCTGCTCTCTGAAATCTCTCTCAAACCCCAACAATGGCCAGAGGAAGAATGACTCAGAGTTCTACCATTCCAGTTTCCTAGCAGCACACTGCTGCACCTGAAACTCAAGAGGCTCAGATGCCCGATCAGTCCCGATCGGCACTCGAAAACACAGTCAGGGAGTTAGCTGAAACTATCAAGATACTTGCTCAGGCATAAGCATAAAATGCTTAAAGACAAGAAGAAGTCATGGCACAGCTCCAGCAGCTTCGTGAGGAAGCTTAGAGAGAAGTTCATGACGATCGTGACGACCAGCGACTGGGGGGCTCGTAGTGAGTGGAAAGCTCTACCCCTCAGCATGAAGGACAACGTCCCACAATGGAAGAGGTTCTCTAAAGGCTGAAATAGCTAGAAGAGCATCTGCAACCTCAAAACCACCAGCCTCGCAATGAGAAGACCTCGCCATTTTCATTGGAGATTGAGAAACAACCTCTTCCGCAGAAACTCAAAGTGCCTGCTATCCTATTGTACGACGGGAACAACGACCCAAGCGATCACCTAGATGTATTCAATACTCAAATGGACCTCCAGACAATCAATCCCCTGGTGAAGTGTCGTGTCTTTCCCACCACATTAGGGGTAACACCTCAGGCATGGTTTAGGCACCTCCCAGCTCACAGCATTGGTAGATGGAAAGAATGCCAAAAGAGATTTGTTAACCAATACCGAGCTCTGAAGAAGCAACTTGTGCCTCCTTGCCACCTCATGATGATTTTTTAGTGTAAGGACGAGTCGCTCAAAGACTACATAGCCTGATTCAGGCATAAGGCTAACTTTATGGAGAATCCCTAAGAGGAAAGCATTCTGACGGCTATCTCAGCAAGACTTCACAAAGATGGCAAATTGTACAGGAGCCTCTACAAGTCCCCGGCTCGAGACCTCATTGAATTCTATGATCGGGCATTCAAACAAATAAGATGGGAAGAAACCTTTGGAATGGAGGAATCCAGGCATAAAGCGGGCCATAGTGGTCCCACCATAAGTAAAAAGAAGGGTAGCGAGAGTCATGACAACCCCACTCCTCATCTCGCGAAAAAGGCAAAACCTCAACGACCCGAAGGCCACTTCGAGAGCTAAGCATCCTGTCAGACACACAGGACAAAATCTCCACCGTCAAAAGGCATAACAAGGACTTTGGAAGGCCCAGGCCAATGAGGGTACCCGCCAAGTCTAGAGACCAGAGTAGATTTTGTGCTTATCATAACGAGCCTGGACACACCACCTCAGAGTACCATGCACTGAAAAATGCCATTGAAGGCCTCATCAGAAGGGGTTGACTACAAGATTATGTGGTAGGACCACCCAAGCAGTGCACTCAATAGGCTCAGCGAGTTATCACCCAAGAGCCTGAGCCCTCCATCAGAACCATATTTTGATCTTGTAACACTCGTTTATTATCGATTGTACCAACTATAGTATTTTGAATCAATACAAGTTGTCAATTGGCCAAGTATTATCTACACACAAAGTTTTCACTCTGTCATTGCAATATCGCTATAGCGAATGGTTTTCACCTCGCTACAGCATTACATTGCAATATCGCTACAGCGAATGGTTCTCACCTTACTACAGCACTACTTCGCAATCTTTTTTTAGCAAACAATTTTCACCTTGCTACAATGAAACCAAAACGAAAACTAAAACAAAACCGAGGGTGCGACGGCTTTGAGATTACCTCGCAGCTTCAAAAACAAAACTTCGGCGAATGGTTTTCACCTCGCCTCAAAGATGAAAATTTAAACTAAATGAAACTTCTCCAAAACAAAAACATTACCACTTCCCGTAGCTTTCATGCGGATGGATTTCCTATAGCTCTCATGTGGATGTATCTCTCGTATCTCAAACAAGATCTCTTAGGCACAGCTTGTATGCAACCCCTCTCTCACTCGCAACAAGTCGAGCAATCAGAAAAATGAAGCACAGCCGATTGGCAGAAATGAGCATTTCATTAATCATCATAAGTTTACATATAACGATGCACGAAGCATTTGTTACAACATTTGAAAGAAGAAAAGCTCATACAACAAAAGACCTCATCCAAACGAGGCAAAATTACATTCAAAAGAAGAAGTGCAGAAACAACGGTAGAAAGCTCGATGACCCAGCACAACCATTCCTATAAGAAGAGCAGAAGGCCGATCACTGAGCTCATGCCTACAGGAAGGACATCAACTCCCAGTTCCTCCTGCTTATTCCCTCCCATGCGTCCCCCTGAGCCAGGCCAAGAGCAAATCAAAAAGTCATAGCCGCCTGGCCAAGGTGCTGCACCACAAGCAACAACCGAAGGAGGTGGCCTAAAGTCAGCACAAGATCCCCCAAGAGCCATCTGTCAATCCTACAACGAAGCCATGTGCAATGGGCTATCCATGTCTCCCAATACTCTGTAACAGGCTATCCATGTCCTAACAAGCTTCGTTAGAAGCCAAGACAATGGACTGCAGAGGGCTCTTTAGTCTCCTTCATTGAGTTTCTCTGGGACAAAAAAGAGAACGCCCTAGGCTATAAATAGACCCGCTCAGCCTTTTAAAGAATCCAGAAGGTGTCTGACCTGATCTTCATCCAATGGCCCGAAATGAGCAACAATACTGCGCCAATGGCCGAAAATAGCAAACAGAAGAAACCATGGCCTAAAGCAGAATGGAATGACATTTGACGTGATACTTCGATTAAGGGAGGACACTGACTGAAGATATGAATCCAGCCTTGGGAACTTACAACTCCCGATCCACAAAAGCAAACCAAGAGTTGGAGGGCTTATGTTATATACAAAAATGGCCTCACGAGCTCATAGCCCCGAACACGCCCAAGGCACTTTGCAAACTTTGTTTTGCCCACTAGAAAGTGGCACGGCGAGGTAACCCTGGTATTCTTCTCGCGAAGTCAGCCTCATCTCGTCCATCACAAGGCAACAGTGCAGTAAGATTATCTAGACATATCTCTCAGAGCTACCCTCACCTAATGAGGCAATGACCCAATGAACTGACGAGGAGGCCACAAGACTCGCCTGCCAAGTAGTAGCACCAGGCTCGCTACAGCAGTCTCCACGACACCACCGAGCTAAGGATTCTCGCTCGGGATGCCCAAGTGTCTTGCTTGGTAAGACAACACCAAGCGGCAGATGCCGACAGGTTCATGCCTACTATCAACCTAGGGAGACCATTTTATAGCCTACATCCAGCAACGGCTAGTTTATAGTCTTTTACTATCTTTTCTCATTTATATCTTGATGTAACACAACTGTAGCTTGTAATTAATGAATGTAACTCCTTCTTCCTCTATAAATAGGTTTGCCTTGTTAGAAGAAGGGGAGAAGCCAAGTCTTGTAAGTAGAAACTTTGCTAAAATTACTATCTGAGCACATTAATAAAATAGCCATCGTGGACATAAGGTCCGGTACCACCCGAATTTAGTCAAATCACGTTAAACTCACTGCCTCCTCATCCCTTCTTCCTCTTGGTCCACCTCCTTCTGCATTTCAGGAGCAGTTTTGGTTTCCTGAACTCTCTCCCATTAGCCGAAGTTTAGGTCTTCCTTTTGAACCAGATTTCACCGTCAATAGCAGAAAAGAGTAAAACCCCATGGCTATAAAAAGACTCGCTCGGTCCATCGAAGAATCCAGAAGACATCTAATTAATCTTCATCCAATGGCCCAAAACGAGCAATAACACCACGCCAACGGCCAAAAATGGCAAACAGAAGAAAGCATGGTCTAAAGCAAAATGAAAAGACAGACAATAAGTCTGAAATGACATTCTGGTCAAGCAAGAACTCTGACTGGAAGCACGAACCAATAGAGCTTCAGAAAACTTATAACTCTTGGTTCGCAAAGCAAACTGAGAGTTGGGGGCTTATGTTAGAGACAAAAAGCGGTCTCAGAAGAACGTGATAGACCGAAGCCTGGTAGAAGCCAAAGCCCTCGCCTCGCCAAGGATGCCCAGCGAGCTTCACTTCGCTCTCCATCAGAAAGTGACATAGCGAAGTCGTCCCATTATCAGCTCATAAAGCAGTCAATCATCCTTCTTGAGCTCACCACTCTACTACAGCAGTACCAAGCTCGTTACAGTGACCTCCCATAGAGACCCCGAGCTAGGAACCTAAGCTCGGGATGACAGACACCATGCATGATAAAGCAACACTGAGCAGCGGATGCATATAAACACAAGTCCACAATCGACCAAAAGGGCCCACCCCGCAGCTTACATCCTGCAACAACCGGATTATAGTCTTTTACTATCTTTTCCATTTATATCTTGATATAACACAACTATAGTTTGTAATCATTTTGTCTCATTTTCCCCTTCCTTAAATAAGAAAGCTTTGTTAGAAGGAAAAAAGGCCAAAAACTTGTATGCCAAAACTCTGTATAAATTTCTCCACAATATTAATAAAATCTCTGTCGTGGATGTAGGGTCCGGTGCAGTTCGAATTTAGCCGAACCATATTAAAAACACTGTGACACGCTTCTCCCTCTCCCATTGCCTCCTAGCCCTTCGAAAGCAGTATAGGATCCTATAACTCATCCCCCGTTGGCTGAAATCTGGGACTCCCTATGCGAACCAAATTCTGGCATCAACAAAAGTAAAGTAATATAAATGAAAAATTTTTAAGGAATGCTTACAGGAAAACCTCAATTACTTAACTAAAGCAAAATAAATAGATGTTAAGATAAATCGAGTTTAATTATTAGATCGTTTTCTTATACTTCAAAACTCACTTTAATAAGCTTTGAAACAAACTAAAACTAAAAAAAATTAGGTAAAGCTATTTATCAAATTAATCGATTACTAAGGAATTTTAATTGGTAAAACTCCAAATAATTAGTTGACTATAAGTATTTTCTAACTTAATAAGTTCCCACACTAGTTATTTCCAAACCTTTAATTTGCTCAAAACACTTTAAATATTTATTACCAAATTAAGTGTTATATATATACACTCTTTTTCATGTCTCATACTTGTAAATTCTAAATATCACCAAATTTTATAAAATAGCTTTCAAAAGTTTTCCAAAATGTATTTTGGACATTACAAATATTTTGATAAATCAAAATACCAAAAAATGTCACATGAATTTATAACTTATCAAATAAAGTTACTTACTAAAATCTTTTAAAAATAACTTTTTTTTTTCAAATGTAATGCCTAAATTTCTAATTTTGTTGTTTATAAGGAAGAACCCTTTACAACAATTGTTCAATAAAAATTTTGGGTATTACACAAATCTAAGGTTTATTTAAAACACATTGAATAGCTCATATAAATAAAGAAACACTTTAAATATATTATCACTTATTATAGAATCTACTTAATAAAACTACAACATCTTTTAAAAGGGTCCAAAACTTAAATTTTGCAATAAAATAAGTTATGTAATTATTAAGTGCTCAAAAATAGGTAACTTGTCCAAGCTTTTCAACAAAAATATTTAATTTATTTGTTTTTCATAACAAGTATTAAAATAATGTGAATAAATCAAAACTTTCAAATCATATATTACGAAATTTTCAATTACAATGTAAAATGATATGCCAAAATCTTTTCCAAATATGTTATATGAATCGTATACTTATAAGTTTTAAATATTTGTACTTTATAACAGAAATCTTTATAACAGTTACTTAGGCCTTGATTGGTTAGAGAGAGAAAAAATAGAGGAAAGAAAATAAGAGAAAAGAAAAGGGAAGAAGAGAAAAGGAGAAGAAAAGAAATTGTGATTTTGTTAATTAGTAGGAAAGAAAATGAGAGGAAAGAAAAGGGAAGTTTGTTGATTGGTTGGAAAGAAAATGAGCGGAAAGAAAAAGGGAAAAAAAATTTGTTTGCTATTTTAATATAGTCATAGAAAATTCTAAAAGAGTGTCTTATTAAATTTACTTTGATTTGTAAAATTTTAAAATTCATTGCAACCACAACATTCAGTAATCATGGTTACTACAACAAGGGGTTAGTGTGGCTTAAAGTTAAAATTCAGCCCCTTTAGTTTTAATTCCAACAATGTTACTATTTATCTTTTTCTAAAATTTTAATTAAAACCTTCTATTTATCTATTTTTTTTTAAAAAAAAAAAAGAAAACAAAATTTAGTGATTGAATCTTCTTTAATTAATATGACATCTATATATCACCCTAGTTTGAATGTGAATAATTAATTACTAAATTTGTAATAATTGGCCATAGTCTGAGAGGTTTTGCCTATGTTCCAAAATTACTGCGTGGATCAACACCTTATTACTCCCTTAAACAATATCACCTACCTTACTGCTTCTTTTAGATAATATCTCCACCTTATTACTCCGTTCGAATTATACCCCTTTATTTCTCTCTATTGATAACATCCTTCACCTTGTTATTCCACTAAAATAATATCTCTGTTATTGCTTCCCTTTTAGATATGTAATTCTTCCACCTCTATTCCTTCCTTTATTTAAACATATTTCTCTCCCATATTCTTTTCTCAACAAAATTTGAGCAAGTCAATCTAATGTTTAGAGATTTCACAATGAAAACATTCACAATTCTTCCCATCTTTAATGCAATAAAATGGAAAAAGGTTTCATAATCTTTATTTTTTTTTCACATCCATTTTCAAAGTATATTAAATATCATATCTCTAATAAGGGCCAATTAAATAATTTCAGTGCAAACAAATCAATTTTACACTCCGGGGTAAGTTAGTACATATCTAAATATTTCTCAACTTTAATGGAAACACTTATATATTGCATAACTCTAACTGAGACAACTTAAAAATTACCTAATCTAATCATTATTCCATACCTAGCATAGATTGAGGTTTTAACTATTAAACTTGTACAAATACTTTTGCCAATTTCTCAACATTTATCATACAACAAAAGCAACAAAAGCACCTTCATATGAACCCAAAACTATCTTTAATTAGCCACAACCCATCCTTAACCTCTCCAAATAGCAAAAATGCACTAGACAGAAAAATTGCAGCAAAAGCACTATTTAAAAGCAATAAAATCCCGCCAAATCAACTCACTCTCTTCCTAAAAATTAAAAGTCAAGCTTTAGGCCTAAAGAGGAGGTTATAGATACCTTAAATCCAGCTACAGTGGTCTAGGTATGTTCCTTCCAAGTAGAAGCATCTCCAACGCTCCAACGACACCTGGTTTCAAATTTGAATAGCCACCAGTGGAAACAGGCTCATTCCAAGCCTATGGAGCTTCATCTAGAGAGAAAATTAAGTGGGAGAAAGTAGACATTTGAGTGCAAAGCTTGGAAGGATGCCCGGGCAGTTTTCTTCACATTTTCTACTCACTTGGGCGCGAAAAAAAATGATATGGGCCCCATGTTCCTTTTTTCATGCATTTTCTTTTGCCACTGTTTTCCACCTGCTACCAATCATAGACAAAGTCTGTTTTCCATGCCCCTTTTCTATGAAAATTTTCTTTCCTCGCCAATTCTGCAGAACTAATCAAAGGGTTAATGAAAACTTGGGCATTATAGTAATAAATGCACTAAGGTAGGTAGTATTTATAAATTTTTTAGTACACTTTGGCATTTATGAGAACTCACCTAACAACTTGGAAAGTAAAATACCTAGACTCCAAATGAGGTGGAATTTTGGCCAATAATGGAAAAGAGAACAAAATTCCTCCATCTATAATGCCATGGTCGAAAGTTTTGGAGACAAAAAGAAAGAAAGTTATCTAAAGTTATTACTTGTAGCCACCTTTACCTCACTTAATAAAACTAAGGACAATCCATTCAATAAGTTAATTTGTTCTTATCTCTCCATATCTAAGGCAATTTTTGAAGATATCAAATAGATTCTTGCATATAAATCCATCAAATCACATTAACTTCCTTCAACCTAATCTAACTCAACCAAAAAACCAAATAATTCATCTTATTTCTTTCATTCACGTTAACACTCACATACCAACCAAAGCATCTTTCTATGTTCTCTCATCTTTTTCTTACCACCCTCACATGCAAGCCTTTAATTGAATTCTCTCCTCTATCTTCACTCAAATCAAGTCTTTTCTTAGCTTTACAAGTTCAAGACACTTCAAGGTTTGGTCCTACTCCTTTTATTTCTTCTTTCTTCTCTTACAAAAATTGATTAATGTAATAAGATGAGCATGGTTAGAGTTCCTCAAGATTTATGATAATATAAAGAGTTTTATCCCAATAAACCTAAATATAAGTTCATCACTTTACTCTAATAAGATCCTCAGATGAAGCCTTAGCTTCACCTTGACCTTGTAAAGGTCATGTATCTTTGGCCAAAGGAGATAGAAGGAAAATTTTTCTAAGTAAGTAATCTTAGTTTTTTTAGAAAATAACTTTTCCTAACCTTGATCTAGGCCAAACTGTCCAAGAAAAAAAACTATTTTAAAGTGAATGACTTTCTAACTCTTCCTTTAAGTTTTGGTTGGAAATATTTCCTTAGATATATATATTTACATGTCTATGACCTTTGAATAATACCTTATTCTTGCTACTAATGCTATTTATTGTGAAAAAGAATGAAATATGGCACCAAATGGCCATTGGATGGTTTAGCTAAGTAGAGAATATGTGGACCAAGAAGACTTTTATTTAATATTTGCTTGTATATGATCTCTTGGTGCTCTTGCATAGATTTTGGTGGCTACACAGATCTTATAGGGAGTAGCTAGAATAGATTTATTTTGATGAGTATTTATGATTTATATATGTAAATATGTGCATAGAGATATATGAGTAAAGGGAATCTTAAGTCTTGGCCATAAAGTGGTTTGACCACTTAGAGATACATGGTCAAGAACAAGTTATGCTTTTCTTCTAACTCTTATCCTTTCTAAGTAAGGAGGAATGGTTCAACCATTTCATGAGCAACTCTCAAAATATTACATGGCAAAATCTTATGTTGGCAAGCTGAGCTAAGGGTTTCGACCATAACTATCTAAAAGAGTTAAAATTTTATAATTAGTAACTTGATGTAATTTTATGGATATTTGAAATAAAAAAAAGCTGTTAAGATAAGGCATATTCAAAATAACTCCAAATAATATGGCAAAACAAATGGGCTTGACAATAAAGGTATATTTGGATCATTTTGTGTTATGGATTTTGTGAGAAAAAAAAAATGAGCCCATATAAGGCCACATGACCATGTTTAGTAAAATGGCCCTAATGAAGGGCAATATGATCAAACTATGTGAAAATGAGCACAATGGATAGAAATAAAATAAATGAGATAAGGAGGGAGAAATCTAAAGGCCTAGTCTAGTTTTAGGGGAGAGATTACAAATTAAAGGAGTCAAAAGGAGGAAAATCTATACTTTACTACCAATTTTACATTCACATGCCATAAAATTTGTAAAATAAATAGAAATGCAAAATTTATAGTAGGTAAATATAATTTTATTTAATAAATAAGTTACTTGTTATAAGCTTGTAAATATGTTATTTTTGAGTTTATAATTTAGGCTATAAACATGCTTAAGTGGGTTAGATAGTCTCTTATTGATTAATTCATATTTATACTCATTTTTTTTAGATAATATTGAGACACCTGATAATGCCAATCATAAACCCCACTGAGTTCTATTCCAATGTTTGATTTTGAAAGTTTCAAACTACTTTTGAGACATACTAACTGTTATTTTACTACTTTCTCATAGTATATCCTTTTGGGCACCGACTCTTTCATAGGGCTAAGTTAGCCCTCATAAAGGGCCTTGGTCCTCCCACTTATATTGGCAAATATAGGACCATGAAAGATCTTAGTATCCTCCTATACTTGGATCATAGGAGTCCTACGTAAAAGCTATAGTTAAGGTGTATGCATACACACATACATACATGTATGTATGTATTATGTACTATACATGTAGCCTAAATAGTTAGGAGTAAACCTAATCTCTTATTTTGGCTATGTAACTCTTTTACTAATATATATATATATATATATATGAGATATAGAAATATTTATATAAGTTGTGCTTTAAATAAACCTAGAATTGGATAGAATTGAAATAGTTTAAATATTAGAGCAACTAGTAGTAAAATAAACTAATAGTTATATTTAGTAGTAGCAATAATCTAATTTTGGAAGAAAGCCTGAATGTGCAACTCAAGACCATCCATCCTCTTGATCACATTCATCAGATTCTTTCAACAATTTGTTATGGAGCTCTCCAAGTCATGGTTGCAAATCATGATGGTTTTAGGGAAATTTCTAAGTTTCTTTTTTCTTTTTGCAAAAAGCAAAGTATAATCTAGCTACTAATACCACTAGCAAGACTGAAAATTAAAGCAAAAGAATGGTGTTTTCTAACACCCTGTA
Source organism: Saraca asoca (assembly GCA_026873985.1). Classification (NCBI taxonomy): domain Eukaryota; kingdom Viridiplantae; phylum Streptophyta; class Magnoliopsida; order Fabales; family Fabaceae; genus Saraca; species Saraca asoca. Next base: position 11,695 of record JANHAO010009245.1, read on the forward strand.
GGATTAACTTGACTAGATCAAACATGGGTTTGGTAAGGTAGCCTAAAGGTCGACAAATTGATTCCCAATGATTGATCGACCAATTCACTAGGATTGGTCGATGGGCTAATGTCAGGTCAGACAAAACTAGACCATGAGATTTGAGGCAATAGAATCTTAATGTAGTCAAGAGGTCCTTCAGAGCTAAAACGCAACTCGGAAGAAGTCCCAATGCATCTCTAATCTAGAAATGCAAATTTGAGGTAATTTGATAAAACCAAATGCAAATATGAGTTTGTGTTATCTCATCTTTATGCTTTATTATATTTTGTTTGGTAATTTTTACTCAGATCATGAGATAATTGCCACGATGTAAATTAGGTCTTGGATAGAATGAATTAAGATTCCTTCTAAACAAATGAATGGGAATTTCTACGATTTTCTATATAAAAATGATATTTCAAATTTAGCCAAATTATTTTTTATGATGGGAATTCGAAACTAGGCCTAAGTAAAAAATAGTATTACACTGAATAAACTTAGAAAATAATGATTATGTAAGAATGATAGGATTATGTTACTCATGAAATCTTATGACCATGAATAGAATCAGGATATGACATAGATATGACTATGATACTTGAACATAAAAAATGTGAACAGCTAAAGGAAAACTAAAGGAAATTAGATCAAGTTAGAAAGTAGTAAACATGATTGTTGTTTGATTTGTGTTATGTATGATTTACTGCTTGCATGTATGGATAAAACTAGCCTATGGCTTAGTATGGAATAGAAGTACATTATGCATGTTTTCATGAACAATCTTATTCAACCATGACTTCATATTTCCAAGAATTTCAGGTCACATGAATTTTAAAAGCTATTATGAAATTTTATTTTTATATTTTCAAATTAAATTACTTCAAAATATCATTTTTAGATTTTTATGAGTTTTTCTTTAAAAATGTAATTCTCATAAATATCATTTATTTTGTAATTATTTAATTATTTTTAAAACTTCATGTATTTTATATTATTTTATCATATTTCAGATACATAATATGTGTTTTAGATTTAGAAGTATTTCTCCAAAGAAATTATTTTAGATGATTTCTCTTATAATTTTCATGAAATTCCTATATGTGTTTAAATTACTTTAAAAAGAATTGATTTTAGTAGAAACTTTAGAAAAGATAAGATGATTAATTTATTACAAGTAGAGAATATGATTTCCTTCAGAAATCCATGAAATACAAAAAATGATTTAGAGATGCTTTGTGTATGTAAACTAGCATAAACCAAATGAAATTTGGAAAACCTATGTTCACTAGTAAATGAACACATTTATTTTTCTATCACTGGGGACAGTGACTCATGGTGTGATATAGGAGGACACACTTTACATGACATATCACATTTGGGACATACATTCCTTCAGTTATTGCTCCTTCCTTTTACACACAATGCTAGTATAATTATCATGGCTTTTTTGCATACCAATAAAACTAGAGGGTGTAAAATAAATGGACCAAATTGAACTAGCCCTAATCCACATAGATCTTTTAAAAAGGCTAGATTTGCCATGATGGGGTCCGATCCTAAAATGGATGGACAAATCCATTTTTTTTCTTTTTTTTCTACTTTTCAAGTTTTTTAAACATTTGAGCCAAAAAATTAGAAAAAAATAATTTTAAAATTTGATTTCCATTCTTTTCCCTTTTGTGTAATTGGTTTAAACTTAATTGGATATGATATTTGGGTTGAAATGGAGTGAGCTTCATTATTTTAAACAACGTGTTATTTAGGTTTAAGTGGAGTGGGCTTTAACATTTTTTTAATATATGTAATATAGTAAAACATGACTCAAGAATTTTGAAATTAAAGAGAGAGAGAGAGAGAGAGAGAGAGAGAGAGAGAGAGGTTGGTTCGTGGGTTAGCATGATTCACACTGGCCCAGTCCATGTGGATTGGGATCTAAATAAACTCAACCTATTTAGGCCCATTTTTCAATGGACTATCAAATTACTAATTTGATCCTATGAAAATCTGTGGGCCAATTGAGTCAACCTGTGGACTTTAACCCATTTAACACTTCCAGTTAAAACTCACAAGATGCGCATATATACATAATAGGTAACCTGAAGGTCTAATGTCTTAACTCAATAATGCGATCATAACTCATTGTTCATTTAGCTGACCATATGAGCCCATACTCACTATACAGAGATAGCCTTCCATGAAATTACCATAGTATTTTTAGGTTATGCATGATCTGGTAGAGAAAGACTAAGCAAGACTAGAAAGATAAAAATAAAATTATTCATAATATCTCAATTAGTGGAAACTCCTTAATTGCATGTATATGTTATTAGGTACATTGATCCTTGATTTTTTTTATTATTTATGTCTAACTAGTCAAACAAAAATCTATATGTTTCATCATTTATTATTTACAAAAAAGTTAATATTTGTTTTCAGAATTTAGGAAAAGTTTCATTAAAAATTATTTTTATTAAAATACTGTATATGAGTTTTAAATTAAACATGCCAAATTATATTTTTAGCATTATTTTCATAATTTTCAACTAAGAATGATTTTTATGACTTAAGTATGCTTGCAGGTTTGCAAGTCACAACTTGTTGATTCGTGTTAATCATGTTCCCGACTTTTAGGATGTGACATGTTTTGATTGAATACAGCTATCTAAAATAGAGTAGCTAAGCTCTCTAATGAAGGCATTATTTTCTACTGATTTTTCAAAATGCTTATACAATCTAATACCTCTAGATTTTATAACATTCCAGCACACAACTGAAATATAACAAACCCACCTAAAAATAATCGTATAACACTTACACAATAGAAAATAAGGAAATAAATTGAAAAAAAAATCAAATAAGCATGGATTTGGATCCCCTTGATTTCCCTACCTTGCCAGTTTCCTTTAATCTTGGAGAGAGAGAGAGAGGGAGGGAGAGAGAGAAAATATCTTATTCTAAGATCTAAAAACTTTTTTTTATAAGAATCCACCTTTAATATGAAAGGATTTTTGTATTTTTTTTCTCTCCTATGTTTATACCCTTAATTAATTTCTTCCGTATTCACTAGGCACACTGTTGGTGAAACCATGCATTGCTTGCCTTTTCCTAAAAAATAATAAAAAATAACATATTATCGTAAATAAGTTTTCATAATTTTATTTACTTGTATCATCAACTTGTATATTAGGCTTCGCAAATTATAATTACAAGGTTACATTAATTTGTAGCTTCCTAAGTGACTACCTATAATTTAAAATTTTGAAATTGTGTACTAACAATTTTTTTAAAATTTCTAATTGAGTATTTGTTGTTAACTTTCATCTAATTACTATTTAATTTCCAAACTTGACATCTAAATTTCAAAGTTAGTATCTAATTAGAAACTTGAAAAAACTACAAATACCTGATTCCAAATTTTTAAACTATAGGTGACTACTTAAAAAAAAAGAGTAAAAGTATATGCAACTACACATTAATTTAACCATTTATTTATTATGTAGAATCAATTAGAATTTTTATATTCAACATTTTCTAAAAAAAATATTTATCAATAGAAATAAATGCTTGGAGAATACTAACTTGAAAATTTAGAATTTGTTTAGTACAAGTCGCCGATAAACTAGCTGTTAGCTATTTTACTAGTTACTAGTTATTATTTGTTAGTTGAAAGTTGAAAGCTAATAAATTAGCTAATTATATTAAAAGTGTTAAGTAAATTTAACTCTTAAACTAAGTTATAAATGTAAAATGACATAAAAAGATATATTAATATAATTAGATAATATGCTGAGTAAATTAATTCATGTTTATTTTGAAACTAAAGTATATTAATGTAATCAAAATACTCAAAATAAGGATAAAATTGTCTAAAATTTAATTAAATTATATTTTATGATATCACATATTTATTTATTTATTTATTTATTTTTATTTATATTGAATTAATGAATATATACTAAATATGCAATTATATGTGAGTTTTTTTTTGTCTTCTTTGGTTTTGTGAAAAAAAAATAAGCATCGAGCATCGTATAATATTAGACAAAAAATATGCATTAAAAATAAGGGTTTTTAACTAGAATATGAACTATCAATTAACTAAAAAGAGAGCGATAAATTAAAAATTAATTAAAAAAATTATTTTAATAAGTTATAAACTATTTGGAGTAACTTCTTAAAAGAGAGGCTTTTTTTCTCCTAAAAAATTAGTGCATCAAACATATCTAAAACATGAAAAGATTTGTTTGACCAAATCAAAAAGCTAAAAGTTAACTTCTTTAGTGCGTCAGATACATGCTTAGATGTCATCACTTTTAATGATGACTCGATGAAAAATTAATAGCGATTATCCAATAAAAAAATTTTAAAAACTACAGATACCTAATTTCAAACTTTAATGACTTAAATACATTTTAATACCCTAATATATAAATTAATCACATTTGGCCCCCTTAAAAATAAAATTCTATTTTGGTCCCTAAAATCAAAATAAAATTAATTTTGATTCAAAGTTTACCTTTTGTTCAAATAAGAAACAAAAATGAATAGTAATATTTGACTTAATTATATTTTTGGTCTCCCTTAAAATCAAAACTCTATTTGGATTTCTTAAAATCAAATAATAATAATTATTATTATTTATTTATTATCTTGTAAAATATTTATTTAATTATAAAAAATATAATTTAAAAGAAGAGAGTAAATATTTAACAATAAAAAGTAAAGTATCAATAAAAAATTTAAATTTAAATTAAATATATTAGATATAAAGATAATGATATGAACTTGATTTTTAAAGATGAATTAAGGTTTGATTTTTTTTCATTTTTATCTATCAAGTTTCAAAAACTCATAAATAAAAAATAATGATAAACAACCAATAAAATCTCAATATAAAATTAAAATTTACATTAGAAACTAATATAATAGGTATAATAATAAAAAATTAATTTTGAATGATTAATTAGAATCTTTTTTCTACCTTTATATTTTAAAATTTATATTTTTTTAGGTGAAAAAAATTAGATTTTACTAATTTTACCTCTATATTTTAAATTTTCTATAGTTTGTCTTTTTGAAAAATCAATTTTTTTCTTCTATAAAAAATATAAAATTTAAAACATGGAGGCCAAAAAATTCTGATTAATCTTTTAAAATTAAGTTTTTATTATTATATCTATTATAAATTTTTAAAGTAAATTTTAATTTGATATTGAGATTTATTTTTTGTTTATCATTATTTTTTTTAATTTGTGAGTTTTTAAAACTTGATAGATAGAAATAAAAAAAAATCAAACATTAATTAATCTTTAAAATGTAAGTCTTTATTGTTGTCTTTGTATCTAATATATGTTTTTTTATTGAGATTTTATTTTTTATTATTAAAATATTTATTCTCTTATTAAACTATATTTTCTTATAAGTGAATAAATATTTTACGAGATAATAAATAAATTATTATTGTTGACACAAAAATTTGGTCAACTGGTTTGAGTTCAATGTTACCGTTAACTACAAGTAAAATATAGCAGAAAGCAAAAAAGAAAAATAGTAGAAGAGAAGAGAGATAGTAAACACCAAGAGTTTATCGTGGTTTGGCTAAAGCCAAGTTAGCCCCTACGTCCACATTGGTCTTTGTTTGTTCACTAAAGGATTGTTTTACAGAGTTTGAATACAACTGTAGTGTTTTCTTATAGTGTACAGTGCCCTCTCTATATTCTAGCAGATTTTCTGCATGTAAGATCTTCCTCTCCTCTCTCTTTTTTTACGATAACCACCCCTTCCTATTTATAGAAGGAGGAAGAGTTACAAGTGTAATTTTACAAATAGCAGAATGATCATTTCCGCCACTCCAGGTATTTAATACTTGGCGTCGAGTAATTAATGCTAGGTAAATTATTGTCAGACTTCCAGAGAGTTGATGTGTAGGTTTGGAGGCTGAGCTGTCAGTTAGATATGTGTGCCTTGGATTGCTGACTGAACTTTATACAAGTATTCGATTCTAGTGAGTGGGCTGGAAGATGAGCGAGCTGGAAGCTTTGGCCGACTTCGCTATTCTTGCCTAGTCATTCTCCTCAAGGGCGGTAGGCTTCTGGTTGACAGGTTGAGAGCCCTCTCAGTGAGCTGCGTTTCCTACTGTGACATTGAGTGATGCCTTCAGCTTATGCCTAACGACTCGGGGTCCTCACTAAGCAACCTTAATCCTCCAATCTAGGCCTCCCTGTGATTAGTTGTGCCTCCTATTGGCCCTTGGTTGGCCAAAACCGTGTTTATGAAAAATGCCCGTAATATAAATCCCCCAACTCTTAGCTCGTTTTGCGGGCTGGGAGTTACAACTAGTAGTCAAAGTCTCTGTCTGCAATCTACATCATGGCTAAGTCCTCATGCTCAGACTGCAGTGCTGTCATTTCTATCTTTCAGGCTGTCAATCCCCTTGCTTTAGACCATACTTCTCACTGTGCGTGGTTCTTAGCCATTAATGTGGCAACTTCATTTTTCCTAGATCGTTTGATCTAGAATAGTCGAATGTCTTTTAGGTCATTTGATGAACTCGGGCTAGTTTATAAAGCCTATGAGCTCCCTTTGCTTCTTCATCAGATTGCCTAACGGCCACTTTAATTAAGCCTTTTACGCTTTCAACAATTTGGCTTCTGGTGAAATTGCTTGGGGTGTGCATGGTTCGTTATAAAGATTTTAGGGGTGTGAATAGCTCGTTGCACGTGGCTTCCCTGGATGACTTCTCTTGTTGGCTCCTAGGAAGTCTTGTATTATTCTTGAATTATTTCTTCATGGCCTTTCCGTGAAGTTCAGCCTTGCTAGCCAGATTCCTGACTCCTTT
>JANHAO010009246.1:0-18562 GCA_026873985.1 Saraca asoca
CTAATACGATTTGTTTGGGGTCCACCACCCAGGTTGTTTGGCTTCAGTTGGCCTATTTGGGTTGTCGGGTAAAATTGATTGGAGGCAAATGGAATTTAAAGCTGGTCCTACTTGATTGATGTACATCCATGATAAAATGAAAAAAAAATCAATTCATAAATAATAGAACGAAAATTTCATTATTTAATGGATAATATTTAAAAATAAATAAATATTTTTTATGATATCTGTCAAATAAATATTTTATCCATCTCATTCTATTTACTAATACAATCGAGATCTAAACTACATACAATATACGAAGTGAATGTGAGAATCTACTCACATTATTGTTGCTTGTATGGCTTTGAACAATTTTATAAGAAGGCATGATACATGTAATGAAAAATTTCTGTTATTTAATAAGAATGTTGAATTAGATTGCGATGTTGAGGTAGATAAAGATATACCTGAAGATGTCACATGGGAGGAACCAAATCAAGAAAGTATTAGGCAAATGGAGGGAGTAAGAGATAATATTAGAAATCAGATGTCCACAACTGTCTATCTTTAATTTCATATTTTTGTAGTACTTTAAAAATTATATAATCATTAGCTATTTTTATATACTAGAAATTACATGTGAACGGTAACTGATAAATTTTTTCAGTATACATGGTGAATCTTTACTTTATTTTTCATTTTTAATCATGGTTTCATGATATATATATATATATAATGTTAATTTTTAATTTTTAGTTCTTTAGTTTTTGTTCTTAGTTTTTTAATTTTTTAAAAATTATGACAAGTGCTTATTTATCCAAACACTTTAATTTTATAAGCGCTTCTGATGATCTTTTCAGTAATTTCAGCTGTTATAAGTGCTTGTGTAGTAATGCATCTAAACACCTTAAAATATTGTATAAGTACTTTTTAAAGTGTGTATCCAAATACAAATAAGCTTATTGAATTAAGCGTTTTATAACATAAGCTCTCATCTAAAAAGTTCTTATGACATAAGTATTTATTTAAGTTGTTTACTCTAATGGCCCCTAAGTGGCAACCTTTAGCACCTACCAAAGCACTCTGTTATGAGATAGGGCTTTTAGGCATAGAGTCACACTTCGCCATTATTCATATGCAAAAGCTCCCAATGATTAGATTGTGAAATCCTTTGCTCTGATACCAACTGTCACTAGCTGGTAGCTTTCTAATCGAAATTGTGCAGCACATGATGCCAACTCTTAGCCAACATACTAGTCTTCCAATAAATTCAAATTATACTTGGATAAATAATTAGAGCATTGAGGATTTTATTGTCCATACAATCAAAATCCTATATGTAACATGTCCGTAGGCCAACATCAGCGTATAATTGAAGCATTAGCACATATTAGGTCTTAAAGAACGTACCACACAAGAAGCTTTTAGTGTATATTGAGAAAGCACTTTTTAAAAATAAGAAAAGAGACAATTTTATTTTATTAATATATGTCTTATTACATAGTTTTGAGTGTGTAGGGGAAGTATATTTAAACTCTACACTTTGATTTTTAACCCGAGTCACAGTATCCACCCGATCACCGGACGCGCCCCCTTAAAGAATATTTTAAGCAAAAGTACTAATGACAGAAATAGATATACTTTTTCTGAGTTGTCATAAATACTTTTCTCCTAGAAAACTTTTCTTCTATTTCTTTTTAAAGGTTCTAATGCACTATCTCATATGAACCTGACGATAAAAATGCACGGATCGCAACTATGTACTTTTATACTTGTATTAAAGATAAAATACCTTCAAAACGGAAAAAAATTGAAAAAATAATTTATAAGTGTATTTATTCCTAAATTCATACAAAACTTTCTTTTCATGCTTGATTTTTACGTTAAGTTTGTCTAAAATTGAATAAGTTTATTTGGCGAATTGGTTCACAAAATTAACTTGTGACACTTGAACAGGCTTAAGCAAGTCAACAAATGGAGCACTACCCTGACAACAATTGACGCACTCTTGATGATGCCATAAGAACTACTCAAAAGAAGAAAAAAAAAATCCCCATTATAAACTGATAAATTTCTTATTTTGCTATTATTATAACCAGTTAATCTATTCAAACCAGATATAGTATACATGCTCAACGCAAGCACTAAATATAGTAAAAGGATGGCAGAGAAATAGGATTATGCTCCATTTAAGTTCGGAACTAGATCCATTCTAAGCCACAAAAACTTTACCTGAATTCGATTTCCAAACTCCATCCAAAACTTCTGCTTGTCTCTCTCTGATGGCACTTTCTTCTTCCTGGTTCATGAACTTCCTCCATCAATGGAAGAGCTCAGATCTCCATCCCGTCTCTCTTCGTCTGATGGCTCTTTCTCTCCAATCACAGTACCTTCCCCACCACCAATCCCCATTTCTCTCGTTCAACCATCACGTAAAAAGAAACACAAAGGCAAAATTTTCCGTGTTTTTCGTGCTGTCTTTCGGACCCTCCCCATCATAAGTACTCCGGCATGCAAACTCCCATCAACAATCCCAGACGGTCACCACCACAAGCACATCGCCGGCATAAAAGTCACCGGAACTTTGTTTGGTTGCTGGAAAGGACGCGTAACGCTTTCCTTGCAAGAGAGCCCTAGGTGTCTCCCTTCCTTAGTAGTTGAGCTAGCCATGCAAACCAGCGCATTACAGAAAGAGATTAGCGCAGGGATGGTTAGGATCGCCCTAGAATGCGAGAAGCGGCCGGAGAAGGACAAGACGAGGTTAACCGACGAGCCTCTGTGGACGATGTATTGTAACGGGAAGAAAACGGGCTACGGTGTGAAGAGAGAAGCGACGGAGGAGGACCTCGGTGTGATGGAGCTGCTCAAGGCTGTGTCCATGGGTGCTGGTGTGCTTCCAGGCAATTCTCAAGTTGAAGAAGCGGATGGAGAGTTGGCCTACATGAGAGCCCATTTTGAGCTTGTAGTGGGCTCAAAGGATTCGGAGACTCTGTATATGTGGAGCCCAGAAGGAAATAAAGGGCCTGAGCTCACTATATTTTTTGTTAGGGTTTAGAAGGTGGAAAACTGGAGCCTAGGTCCACTAATTTTTGTGTTAGAATTCGTGAACTACGGTAGGGAATTTAATGAGGCATTGTTGCCTCAAAATCACAATTATTATTATTATTTTGAGTTGCTTGTTTTGCTTTCAAATGGAATAAGTCTGCGTAACTTTGTTAGTATCTGTTAAATCAATATGATGGTCGATGGATTAACCAAACCACTACAGAAAGGTCTATTCCCCTTATTTGGTGTTTTTTTCTCTCTGAAAAGTCTACTTTATATATACAATTACTAAGAAGGGGGATGTAAGTTGACATCCTGAACGTAGGTCCCCACATCTAGATTCTTACAAAATAGGGGAGTTCAATATAAACAATTGAGGTACTATGATGTTGAATTATGTAATTCACACACAAACAACTACAAAATCAGCATTGATTTTATTGTAATAAATCCCAAATAATTAATAATATTAAATAAATATGTTATTTATCACTACTAATCTAATATGTAATTTTACCTTGACTATTTGAGATTGAGAGACATCGCTTTTCGGTGCCTAAAAGACAGCCTCGTAGTTTTTCTGATACTATTGCATGCTACGTATTCAAAATGTTCACCTCTGACCCATCGACACGCCAACGACCTTTCTTCACGCATGATTGTCGCCCACCCTCCGTCACTTGCTCGCACCCTACTTTTTGTGTATTTAAAACGACTGCTCGGTGACCATACGAAGTTTAACCACCCCCTCACTCTCTATCTAGAAGCCGCACTAAGGAGCACACCATTTAACACCTATCTTATAGGCCCCACATTTTAGTCCCACTACAACTTTCCTTTTGCATCTTCAAATCGTGGACTGTAAGGTTCTTACTGGGACACGCCAATGCCCTAAACCCCAAGATTCCTGGAATCTCTTACGTCTTTCATGGCCTCGACGGCGCGTACAACACACTGCGAGCTGAAAGCACCAAGACCCACGGTTCGGTCGAGGGAACAGACGGCTCCGGTTCAGGTGTCGATTCCCAAACCTAAGCCGGGGGATCCAGAGACAACGAACAATATTGTTTTGCAACCGCGGTTGTGTACTCTGAGATCGTACGGCTCCGATCCAGTTGGGGTCTTCAAGACGAGGAAGGATGGTGTTGATGGTGGTGATAACGTGTCCCCTTTCTTTCTTACTCTGTCCGAGTATATTGAGAGCTCTAAGAAAAGCCAGGATTTTGAGATCATTTCTGGTCGTCTTGCCATGGTGAGCTTTTACTTGTTCTTTTTCTTTTTCAGGGTTCTCATATAATATTCATAACCATTTCGTATTTATGCTGATTATTTTAAGGAAAATGAAAATTATCTTGGTTTTATTTATTTGAATTTCTAAAATTTTCCTCATCTCTGATTTTGATTTTTTCTTTTTTCTTTTTCATGATTGACAAATAAAGTTGTGTATTTTTTTTTCCCAATTGGTGCAGATCGTGTTTGCGGCCACAGTAACAGAGGAATTGGTGACGGGAAACTCTCTATTTAGGAAGATGGATCTGCAAGGTATTGCTGAAGCAGGAGGAGTGTGTTTGGGAGCTGTAACTTGCGCTGCTCTGTTTGCTTGGTTCTCCAGCGCCCGAAACAAAGTTGGTGGTATCTTCACCGTGGGCTGCAACACATTCATAGATTCCGTGATTGACCAAATCGTGGATGGTTTATTCTACGACAGTGATCCTGGTGACTGGTCTGATGAACTTTGATGTTCTTGTGTGTAGAAAATCATAGATGCACTACAACTAGAAAAATGGAATCAGCGATGCCAGAGGCCGTAAAAGAAAAAAAAAAAAAAAGGGAAGGAACAAAATTAAGTGATCCTCGCAATCCCGCATCATAGATCATGGATGGTTAGTTATTCGATATTGGAGTATACTAGATGAAAATTTTCTTCGTTTTGTTTAAACAAAAATGTAATGATACATATACTTACATGATTATAATGGAGTTTGTAAATGAGTTCACTTTGATGTTCGAGTAGCAGTTTCTCTGAACTTCAAACTCGTAATGAGACCAAGCAAACACGTGAAACAAATGCCGGACAAAGATTTTTTTTTGGGCTCAATGAGCAGCAGAAAACTCTCTGGCACAAATACATTCCTCTTAATTACCGATCAGGAATTTTAAACATAATGCCTGATAAATATGTTGGAAAGAAACCATGAGATCCATCATCTCTCAGCATACATGATATCATCCATCACCAGACCAACCGTAAGATCATGTGACCATCACAATATTGATCACATAATCATATATGCGATTGATTATGTCAATTAAGCACGTGATAAGTACTAGTGAACAATCTTAATTTAATATAAACAATTAATAATCAATTGTAAGCAGTTATAATCCAACTAGAGATGTTAATTTCATTGTAAAAGGTTGAATTACCCTCATTTTAGAAGATTTCCACTTACTAACAGAACCATGTGGACAAACATGATTTATCAATGGGTCATTTGCAATTATTATAATTATAAGTATAAATAACGTATAAATGATAAAATCTTCTTATGATTACTGTATTAATTCAAACATTCTCATTATGATTAATTTGATTGTCAGGAAGATCATGACGGTCTTTACTATTTAAATTGATTATTGCATGTTGATCTTTGTTACATTTGATTAATTTTCGACCTAACAACTCAATCAATGATGTCTTCCTCCATTACATTCAATCTATCAACCAATTGGTGATCATCAATACTAAATATACATTCCTCTTAATTATATATAAGGAGTCTTAATTTTGAATTTTTAAACATAATGCTTCCACAATATCGTAAATTCAAATTACAATTCTTCAATTTCCTATATTATTTAGTGGATGCTATTCACATGAGCCCTCACTCTCCAAAAGCACTGGCAGATTTGATAGTAGTGAGGAAGCTCCATTTTGGAACATTTTTAAGCGAACTTTCGCAGAGATGTCTATGCCAAAAGAAAATGAAAAAAATATTTGTGTTGAGAATGGGATTTAACTCACGCCTTTTCAAAGCACAAACTTAATCTGGTGCCTTGGAGCAACTCAGACCATCTCAACTGTTACATTGTAATAAATAAAGATTTTATTATAATATATATTGCAGCATTGAATCAGGTACCTACCAAGCATATACGGTCCATTCTCGAGGATATGATATGGACTTTAACAATGGAGTACTATTAATCAATTAGTCTTGATCCATACTTTGTGGGCTGGCCCCCTTAGGACAATTTGTTGGATGTTTAATGAATTACAAATTACCTTCTTCCGGTACCTACACACCATACACAGCCCATTCTCGACCATGTGATATGGACTTTCAAAATAGAGCAGTATTAATTCGTTGCTCTAGATCCATAGTTTGTGGGCTGGTCCCTTCTCAGGACAATTTGCTGCATGTTTGATAAATTACAAATTACCTTCTTTTAACTACAACTCCTGTGATTTGTTCATTAAAAGTTTAGAAAGGTGGAATTCAACTTTCTTAAATTGAAAAATATTCAATTTATCCCTTTTATTGACTTTCCATCAAATTCATATTAAGTTGAGGAAATCGAATTGGACATGCTCAAATTTAGTAAAGGGGGTAACATGTCCATTTTAAGGTCAATGGAGTCTAATTGCACCTTGTGAAATTTTAAAGGGTAAATTGTACAACTATAACTGTAGAAGTTGATTTGATTTGTCATTTACCCTTTGTTGGGTTTTTGTTATGGTTGATATCTATTTATTTAGACAAGAATGAAACATCTGTTGGGTGGAAGCTCGTGCTTTTGAAATGAACATGGGTCGATCCTATAACCCAAACGGGCCAAACCCAATAGCATAATTGTCTTTCTTTTTTCGGCCATCATAGTGTAAGTGCCCCTCTGTTTCTGGCCATAATACTAACGAAAGGAAGCAGTAACCAAAAAGCAGCGCCAAGGCCAAATGCAAACAGAGGAAAAGTACTTTTTTAGAAGAGACTACATAGTTCATGCTTCGTGGAGACAAATGGCAAAAAGTCGAAGACTTTAGCAAGATTCTCAACATCAGACGTGGATGCATGTCATGTCACGTCTGGTTGTGTCCCTCCCCTTAATATCAGACAATAAAGCCAAACTTCTTGCCGTACCATTTTACACGACATTGCATGCATATCTTGTTTCGTTTCCGTACATAAACAAACAAAAGAGGAGATAACGAAAATCATTTTATGTACACCTATAAGGTGAAGTATATCTTTCGCAATCTTTATGAATAATGAGGCAAATTTCATTCGACTTGGGTAATTTGAACAAGAAAACACATTTCAAAACCCAGCTTGTCTTGTGTCGGTGGCCATTTGTCCCACATTATAGTCAAACAGTTTTCGGCACCCATTGCCTTCTTTCATTTGATAGCATACATAAGAGAAATATGCAGAATACTATAAATAGATAAAATAAACCGGGTGGGCATCGGTGGTTAGTGAGGATTTGTTAAAAAAGCACGCTTTCGTTATCTAACACACATCTTTAGACTATCTACAATCCAAGCATCTTACAAGAGTTTCTTAAGCTTTGTTTATTAATTTTTTACTGGATCCCATACTACTACATTATTTTACACTCCTTTAAGCAACTCAAACAACTTTATCCTACAATAGTGCAACTCTATCAAGTTTCTTAAATAGATCCTGTAATTTATCTCACTTCTTTTAACTTATCTCACAACTGGACTCACTTTTTTTTAAAGATGCAGTTGCTTATTAAGCAACTGCAATGTTAACTTATAATTTTACAGTTGTTTCACAGTGGATAAGCAATTTTAAAGAGGATTGCTTAAGTTAAGCTTCCCCCACTACAGATAGTTTTAGATGTTGGTTTTAGTCATAATTTGCGATAAAAATTCGATAGGCTTTCGGATCTGCTGTTTGGGGATATGCGAGAATAATCAATGTATTATAGGAGTTAGTTTATGCATATAATTACAGGTAACTCATATGATGTGCTCGTTTTTGTGTTTTGCTAAACAAGAAAGCAACTTGGAAGACATATTATTCGCGTCTCGTGTGATATTCAGAAACAAAGATGGGGATTATAGTCCTAATATACACTTGATCGATCAAACTGCAAATGTATTTCAAATGTGAATGTTGTGTTGTTACGATTTTGAAAAGTGATTTTATACGATAAATTCCTTATTAAATAGCATATTGATGTAGCTCCGTGTCTTGTATTAATGTTTTTGAAGATTTCATGAATCAAATACTTTTCAGTTGCAGGAGTTTAGGATCAAATAAAGAAGGTAACGATTATTTAACTTACGTATAACATGTGGTTTATGAAACAAGAATATGAATATAAGGATACAATATCTTACAGCCCAAAATAAGCATCAAAGTCATAATCATTCAAATCCCATGATAGTCAAATGACTTAGAGCCCGAGCACCGAACCATGGTGCTAGAGCTCCAACTCAACTTCGGTAACTATAAATAAGATTTGAACTCATTAAAAAAGGGGGAATTCTTTGGAAAAGATAGAGAATCATGACACAAGCTTGTACAAAACAAATACAATACTCAGTACAAATAAAAACTACCATGGACATAGAAATTATCAATTGATTTTAACCGAACTATGTTAAAAACTTCTGGTACCTCCATTGTTCTTCCTCCTTCTCTCTCACTCGCTCTTCACTTCTCTTTTTTTACACTCACCAGATTGTAGTTTGGGATTTACTGAACTTTTCTGGTTGACTGAATTTCATCATCAACAAATGTTAAATGACAGAATTGCCACCCTTGAACGTTTAATGTCCAGGTTAGTCGATAAACATATTCTTTTCTTTAAATTGTTTAAAAATGTTAAGAATTTTAAGTTGATTCACAAATGTGAAAAAGCCTATAAAGAGCTAAAGGAGTACTTGGCCACACCATCCATATTTTTTTGAATTGAGCCCAGTATTTGTACTTAGCATTAGCTGTGGAAGCAGTAAGTTTAGTACTCATCCACAACTATGAAGGAGAACAAAAGCCAGTTTATTTCACAAGTCAAATGCTATATGGCATTGATATGAGGTTTTAGAAGATTGAAAAATTAACTTACGCTTTATTGACAATATCTAAGAAGTTGAAGCCATATTTCTTGAGTTATCAAATAGTTGTTCGAATGGACACACCAATCAAACAGGTGGTGCACAAACCTGATCTTGCCGAATGGTTGGTCATATGGGTAGTAGAACTTTTTGAATATAGACTTATATACAAAGCTAGAAGAGCAGTAAAAGCACAAACACTAACAGATTTTATGGTTGATATGATAGGAATGGAAGAAATTGAACCAAGAGGCTAGGAATGGGCATTTTATGTTAATGACTCATCAAGCAAAAAAAGGCAGTGGGGCAGGCATAATTCTAAAAGGACTTGGAGATTTGATGTTAGAGTACTCATTAAAATTTGAATTCAAAACAACAAATAATCAAATTAAGTACAAAGTGTTGATAGCAGGACTAATACTAGCAAAAGATGTAGGCACCATGCCTTTTAAGGTAGTGAGCTATTCCTAATTGGTGATTGCACAAGTAATAAGAGATTATGAAATTAAAAATCAATGCTAATAAAATATGTTGGTATAGTAAGAATTTTGCTAGAAGAATTCAAGTATGAGTTAACAAGGATCCCCAGGGTAGAAAATGATCAAGCAGAAGCATTGGTTGGCTAACGCAAAAGTGGCCATGAATAATGGGATAGTGATACAGGAAATATTACAAGCCTCTTGCACAGAAGAGGTAATAAGCATTGAGCAAGATAAATTATGGATAACTTTGATCATAACATCTTTGAAAGAAGGAAACTTGCTAAAAGACAAGAAAGCAACCAAAAAAGTGGAGCCCATGGCAGTCCATTTTTTCTTGGAAGGAGATTAGTTGTACAAAAAAGGATTCACTCTCCCATCCTTAAGATTTCTACACCCAAACAAAGCTAATTATGTTTTAAGAAAAATCCACAAAGGGATCTATAGAAGTCATTTGGCTGACACAATAATTGCATTAAAAGCTACACGATTAAGGTACTTTTGGCCAAGAATGAAGAAGGAAGTAATAGAGCTAGTATAAAGGTGTGAAGCGTGCCAAAAAATTGCCAAGGTTTAGGGACAACCAGCTACGAAACAAATGCCCATTATCTCCCCATGACCATTCAATCAATGAGGAATATACATTTTGGGCTTATTTCTAACTGCTTCAAGTAAGCTAAAGTATGTGGTAGTAGCGGTCAATTACTTCACAAAGTGGGTTGAGGTAGAACTTTTCGCAATCATAACTTCAAACAACATACAAAAATTTGTTTTGAAATATATCATCTAGAGGTAAAGCCTCCTTGCAATGCTATTTTGATACAAAGACCCACTAATAGTCTTTTGCAAGTACGACCTCCCTGCAACGATCATATTTGATAATGAGAAGTAGTTCTTCAATAACAATTTTAGAGTTTTTGTCAAAAGTTATGAATTAAGCAAAGGTTCATGTTCGTCAGACACCCCCAAACCAACATCCAATAGAATTATCCTTGAAGTGATGAAAAAAAGGTTGAATGGCACCAAAGGAAAGTGGGCAGAAGAATTATCAAGCGTCATGTGGCCTTGTTAAACTACTATACACTCTATCATAAAAGAAAGCTCATTTATGCTCGTCTATAGGAATGAAGCTATGATCCTAGTCAAACTGAGATAGTATTCCAATTGGAGAGAGTACTATAAGCAAGGGAAAAATGATGAAAAAAGAAAGGAAAACTTAGACATGCTATTGAAATCAGGGAAAAGACTCACCTTCATAGTGAGTGATATAAAGGCAAAATAGCTAAGATAGCTAGCAAGAAATTCAAAAAGAAAGAGTTTGCTAAAAGCACACTAGTGTTCGACGAACAGATGAACCATGAAAAGTATAGTCCAACAAGAAGCTAGCAACGAGATGGGAAGGCCCTTACAAGGTTTGAAACAATTTGTCAAATGGTGTATACCACATTGAAACTGTTGAAGGAAAACCTCTCTCATGTACCTAGAATGCAACAAATCCCAAACACATCATATGCAGATATGAAAAGTTACCGGTCATAAAGGCATGTAATTAATTTTTTTAAATGAAAGTGAAGGCTATTTAGTACTTGAATGAGTATTACTATTATAAAACCTAGGTCCTTGGTACTATTATTAGACCTGAGTAGTTCTCTTAGTACTAATGCAAACCTAAGCAATTCTTTTCGTATTATTATGAAACTCGAGCAGTTCTATCGGTACTATTATAAAATTTGATAGTTCCTTTAGTTCTATTATGAAACCTTAACAATCCCTACGGTACTATTATTAAATCTAAGCAATTCCCTTAGTACTAATGCAAATTTGAGTTCTTCCCTCAACATTGTTACAAATTCAAATAATCCCTTGTGATATCGTCCTAAACTCAATAGAGACCTGGATGCCCTCCAGCCTCAAATTTGATTGATTGCATGCACTAAAATTCCCCAAAGTTGAGCTTGCAAAAACAATTGACCCATTGAAGATTGATGACCTAAAAGCATAAAATGATAAACAAGCACTCAAAATAAAGCAAAAGACCCAATAAAAGTCTTAAACAAAAGAAACTTCATTTAGTAAAACATCGCTTCATTCAAAATAAGTTTATATAAGATGATACATAAAAAAAAACAACAAAGAACAATAAAATGAAACTATAGGAATGGTTGATCAAGCAAGGCTATGTTTCTCCAAAATGGCCACCAGAGGCATATCTTTATCTTTGATAGGTCAAGCGACAATTTAGCATTGAAATACTTGATCTACTTCACGACCTTACAAAATACTGATTGATATATGGGATATGATAGTTTCTCGGCCTTGATAATTTTTGCTTGAAGCTTTTTGGCCTTATCAAATATTGATTGATACATGGGATATGATAGTTTCTCGGCCTTGATAATTTCTACTTGAAGCTTTTTCTCCTTAGCTTTGAAGGTCTATTTGTCTTCCTTATAGGTCATTTGCTTAACCAATAACTATTAATCTCATTGACAAAGCAATCCAACAGATTGAATCTTTTCCAAGATTGTTGTCTCCTTCTCTTTAAGGGGTTTAGAAACATGATTGGTTTGATCTTGGATGCTCTTATCGTGGTGGGCAAGCTCAGCCACTTTAGCTTTAAGCTCCTTCCTCAAGGAATCCAAAACTCTAGCCTCAGCCTCTGTGCAATCCTCATTTAGCATAAGCCAAGTGATGAATTGTTGACAAAATAGAAGCCGTTGATTAGACTAACTGATTTATGGATGATTTAATTAGCTGAAGGGGCCTATGGTTAGCCATAAATGCTTTGTAACACTCAACACCGGTTTATGACAAAAGTTACTTCTATATGAAGGCTACGTAATCCAAGTTATCATACCATAGGCTATCTATGATATTATGAGTGAAGTTAGCCCCTTTATGAAACATGACAGGGCATAAGTTAGACCAAGATGACACTTTGACCTTTTGAGTAGGAGTGTTAAGGATGGAGCCTGACGTCGGGCCTTTGGAGGAGTTTCCCAAATGTCAGGTTCTCTTACAAGATGATAAAATCTTACTCCTGCTTGAAGAACTTTTAGAATGATCAGGGGAGAGGTGTTCACCCCTGGCCTCTAAGGTAATTTCAGGACTAGCTTCTATTTGCATGATCAGAGCCACTATTAACTTTATCTGAGTAAGAGCATGAATATAGATCTTTCAAAGTTTTTATGGATTCATCTTTGATCAATTAATCTCTAAAATTTCACCATATAGCCAACAACCTATAGTAAGGAAAATAGTCAGTACGAAGTCACATGAAGAACAAAAATGACAAGAAAAGGGAGAGATGTACAAATAATAGTTTGAGACTCAAAAGGACCTAGAGATAAAAGATATAGTATCAAGTCTAGCTTGTTTGAAGAATAATCCTTGAAAGGATGATTCTTTGGTTAATGAGAAGGCTTTGTGCACTTGACAAGGTAGACTGTCATATAGAAAAAAATGATGAAACCCTTTCACCACACTTGCCTTGAAGAAAGAAATTTTCCATTATCGAACGAATGTGAGCATATTCCTAAAAATCATCCGATCTAGTAGTTGAGTGAAGTGGATCTACACACCACACTTTTACTAGGGATATATGAAGAAGAAAAAAAAAGGTTGTCCATAAGAGAATCCCGACATATCCAAAGGTAAACAAGCTTGAAACAAGCAAGGAATGCCCAAGCATTCCAAGTAAGTTATGAAAAGCAGACATTAAGCTTCTAAAGAACATCATGTTGAAAGGTGGTAAAGAGTAGAAAGACATGCAACCAGTTGATGACATCACCATAAAACATGATGAAGGATGTGTTGTCATAGCTGTAGAAGTGCTCATCAGCATTTACGTGTAGAAGGAGACCCTTTCAATAAAATCACCTGCCACACGGATCTTTTCCAACTCTTCTATAACCTTTGGGCTTTGCCACTTAGCCAATGAAGGTGCCATTTTCATGTCTAGATGAATCCACTTGAGATCACCCAAAGTGGCATTAATGAGAATAGCCTTCTTAGCTTCATTATCGTCACAAGAGTGTAGAGCCATAACTGTTCAACTAGAAAAGGTGAAGTACAATGCTATGTGCTTAAAAAAATTGTCACCAGAGTTAAATGATTTAGGATCAGATAATAGATCAATGTGGTCATTCACCCATCTGGACATGAAATGATGGAGGTTAAAATCCTACACTCAATGATAAGGCAAAAATGTCAGGACAACCAACAGAAGAGGAACATATAGTTGAGTGATGCCAGAGAAGAATAGGCAAACACAAAAAGAAAAGGGAAGATCCACAAAAGACGTTCCCAATTCTAGAGGAAAAGGAAATGAGGAAGCAGTCTAGAAAATCTTAGAAGTTTAAGAAGAAGACAACAAAGCAGAAAAATGAAAAATGCCTACTTTTTCCATTAATAGAAACTAGAAAAGGGAAAGGTAAAGCATCATACTTGAGAAAGTAAGCTAGAGAACCATAGATATGCAAGCAAAATGCTAAAAATAGATAGAGACAACAAAGTAAACAAATAGAAAAGAAGTGAATTTCAAGATCTCATATGCTATTTATATAAAAGATAAGAATTGATCCAATGACAGATGGTGAAGGGAAACAAACAATCTAGATCATGATCTATGTGATCATAAGGTAGACACACCTCGAGAACTAATAAGTAATAATGGCACCCTGTAACTATCTGTTCACAGTTGGCAAGGAAAAATGAAAGGTTCCTTTTTACTAGTCAACCATATGGGAGGATGGGGAGACAAGTGATATAGTCCAAAATGAACACCCAAGTTTTGACCATTTAAACCCTTGCGGTAGTCGAATGACTCTGAGCCTAAACACCAGACCATGAATCTAGAGCTTGAACTTAACTTTAGGATTGTGGTCGATCAATAACAATTGCATAACTGCCATATATATCAGAGACAAATTAACTCTTTAGCAATGCCAGGTGGTACAGTTGGATACTTGCACAAACAACACAAGCATACCTTCAACTACTAAACGAAAATCACTCTCATGACATTGGCACAACCAGGACACGTAGATGCTTTTTACAGATGTAAAAACTTGACAACCAACATGCTTAAAACCTATATAATCATCAAAGTAACTCTTCTTCTAGTGCTTTAACTTTTACACACTTAGTAGAGACTCTATTAGAATATTAACTTGAGAGTCAGAATGCATTCGACGAACTATTTTCATCACATTTAGTTAACCTTGTTACTTGTATAAGCCATTGTCTTACTAGTTTCCTGTCTACTTGTCACCCCTCTTTTTAAACAGAGTTTCACAATAAATTTTAAAAAATTAAGATACAAATACGTTTAGAATAAGTAAAGAAAAATATAAATTCCTTTGTAATATTAACATGGCAAACATTTTGGTAGCACATTAACACATTGTGCTATTGATAATTCATGAATCATCCATTTGTTGTTATAAAAATCTAATGGTTGTGGATGGCTACATGGGTAAGCCTGAGATTTTACAAATTACAAACATTTCATTATGCTTGTCCTTAATGTTGTAGTTGGTGAGGGGGTTAGGAATCTCACTATAGGGAAACTGGTGTTTAGCGATAGTTTACAGTTTTAACCATCACTAAAATATATACGAGTGATTACCATTGGTGTTGTTATTTCAAGCGTTGTTAGGTGTTTAACGATGGTTTTTAGAAACTCCTAGAAAGGAATCATCAAGAGCTTCATTTTTTAACAACAGTTGACCATCACCGTTTGAATTTACTAGCTGTTATTACTACCACTAGTTACATGAATAAAATGTTTTGTAATTATATTTAATGGGGGGTTTGGAAATCGCCCTTAAATAGTGAGTCTAGTGGCATTTTAAACCGCTACCAATTGCACTAGTTTCTAATTTTAATTTTTTTTACGATGGTTATACTATAAAATCGCTACTAGATATAATGTTTTTTTTTCTTTTCTAGCTAGTTGGTTTCCTCTATGGATTTTTTCCCACAAAATAAAAGTAATTTTAACTATAAAAAAAATCTAGAAAATCAACACTATAGAGAAAAATTATTATTAATTAAAAATCTAGTAAATTCAATATTTATAATATATAATATCTTTGAATATTCTAAAGCAATCCTTAGAATAGTTAGAAAATCAAGTATTATATTTCAACTAAAAACTCAAAATACAAAGTGTAATTTAAATTGCATCACTTTCTAAGATTAATAAGATCATGACTATCCAAAGAACGAGGTCATACTTAATCTCAAGTTGAGCCATGTACACTTCCAATATTAACAATCTAATAGACAACATAAGACAAATTAACGCATAAACCATTTTGATTTTGTGCCACAAACCCACAATATTGAATCTAATGGATGGCAATTACCAACAAATCTAAATAATGCAAAAGATTCAAGCAATAATGCAATAAGCTGGGGCTGTTGAGCTTATAACAATTTGAAAGGTCCTAGAAGCATCATAACATGAATTTGTAGTAGAAACTAAACGTCCTCTTGCCTATGATATAGTATTTTAAAAGTTAAGATAATATCTTTTCTATCTAAGAAAGTAATAAAAATAACAAGCTTCAAGACCCTTTTGATGTGTAAAAGAAAAGCCATCACCTTTTAACTTGACCATGAAATGCAAAGCAAAAAGGGTACCTTGTGATCAATAAACACTTTACAAACTTTACTTTCATTCAGATCTCTAATGACCAATTAGCATTAAGTTAGATAGATGCATACTTTAATTAATTATGGTAACTAAAACTTTATCCAAATGTCAAATATTTACGCAGAATCCTGGCTTAAGGTCAAGAGATAATCATTGTTTCTTTTCTCTAATACCTTATAGATTTAAATGTTTCTTTATGTTAGTGTTGCAACTAAAAATTCTCTCCCTAATTGGAAGCATGAAATTAGGGATGACAAAATAAGTTTTATAAAGTTAACAATGCCTTAAAAAGATGTTTATCTCTTTAATTAATTATCATTTGTCAATATGATGGATTATGGTTGTAACTATTGTAAAAATATCCTTATTATTCCCTGTAGTAGTAGCAACTAGGCTAGGTCATTGACATACTTCCCTTTTAATGGTAAAACATTGGGTAAGTGTTAGATAATTTTAGTGATGTGCAAATAAGCGTAACCTTACTAACCTATCTTATCAACTTGCAAGCATTATAATATCCTATCAACACAGTATTTGAGACATAAAAAACCCAAAAGGCTATGATTGATAAACAAATCTCTAAACCCATGTCGTATAAAGAACATTATTAATGTACTAATTAAATGAGAGCAAACTTGAAAACACAAACACACACTACTAGCCATGTATAAAGCATAAATTAGATCAGGAAAAGTGTTGACATCAATATAATACCAAATGACCAAGTAAAGTTATACATTATAAGCATCCATGACATGCTCAAAAACTTATGGCTGGAATTGGATTAGGAAAAAATTTGTGTACATAAATCTCATACATATGAGATAAATATTAATTAAATCAGTGAGAAATAGGAACAATATGATAGGTTGATGTGTTCTCAGGTCGACGTTCCTCTAACATATTATTAATGTAGTGCCAGCCATCTCAGTTAATTATTGATCTACAAATAGAGAAAATGGCTCTGGAATATGCTACTAAATAATTAGTATTATAAAAGTTCAATGTTTCAGTAGACAAAACATTGATGCATGCATGCTTTCTTCAAAAAAAGGAAATATATATGTTGTTATGCCACAACATTTGAACCTTATAGATTTCTTGAACCAGTATGTGTGTTATCTATATACACACACATAAGACATGGATAAATAAGATAACCCTAGTATAAGCATAACCTAATGACAGTGTATTCAAAAATAAACAAGTGTCACAGGTTACTTCTTAGCATTGCAAAACCTAATACAATGAATGTAGGTCTAAATCTTATTTCTACCCTACATTATCATTAAGTTGGCAAACTATGCATGCCTTTAAATTAAGAAGATAAATCTTATAGTACTTCAACCATATAAATAGCAATAAATTAGAAAAAAATGATTATGCAAGTCAAAAACGAAGGAGCTGGAACAAAAATGTTCTTAACAAAATCACAAAATCATCACAAGTATTATCAAGCACACATATATACATTGTAACATCTGGAAAAATTAAAAAATAAAAAGGGAAATTTAAAATAAAAATTTAAAAGTGAAAAGGACTAAACTGAAAGGTTTTCAGGAACTGAAGTGAAAAGTCTTATTTTTGGGTGGGGCAACTTTTGGAATACCCCAAAGTCTAGGGGCTAAAATGAAAATTGGGCCAAAATTTGGCCTAAGATCAGGCTTTCCTTTTTCTTCTTGGCTTCTCCAGAAGCTTGTCCATCTCTCTTCATTTCTTCGATTCCTTCTCTCTCCTTCCCACTGGCACACTCTCTTCCTCTTCCCTCTCCTTCTTCGACGGACTTCGACGAGTGCAGCTGGTGTCCGAGCTCCTCTTCGTGTGGTTGCTTCGGTGTGCATGGCAGCTGGTGGCTGAAGCTTTCCCCTCCTTCCTTCTTCGTTAAGTAGCGGCATCTGTCTTTGGCTTCTCAGGCGTTGCTGGCCGACGAAGCTCCCTTGGTTCTCCTTCTCTTTCTTTTTTCGGTATATCCCCAGCTCACGGCAGCAGCTGGTTGCATCTGGCATCCTTTCCTCCCTGTTCGGCCAGCCTCTGTTTCTGGGTTGCCGGCGGCGAGCTAAGGGTGGACATTCTTGGACCTGATGAGTAATCCTAAATCATCGGATTTATGTTCTAGTAACTCTACAGTTAATTTTTCAAGATAGTGTTAAAGGCTCTAAAACAGCATAGTTTGTTCAATAGCCTCCACAGGCTCATCGGCAGCATTCCAGCTCCGATTGAGCTGCATACTAACACTTTAGACCCTAATGAACAATCGTAGAACAAAAGATTTATTTCATAGTAATCGTGTATTAAGATATCAAGTTCTTT
>JANHAO010009247.1:0-18555 GCA_026873985.1 Saraca asoca
TTTAGATGTTAATATGATTATTGATTAATAATCACTTGTAGAAAAAGGATGGTAGAAACTAAGCAATGCATTAAGATTTTGATGGGTTGTTTGTTGGTTGAGTTCTACATAAGACTCATTAATCATTTCAAGGATTCTTTTTATGATTTTAAGCCAAAAAATATGATTAATAATTGAATGAATATTTAGTAATCAAGGATACATTAATCTTAAGTTCAGTTGATTCCCTTGGGCTGGTTAGTTTACTTTCTTCTATTTTCATTTCTGCATTAGTGTTAGCTGTTAGTATAATTACTGCCAACCCTCCATCATTTTCATCTCTTAATCTGATTGATATAATCCAAAATGATCCAAAGGCTCAACCTGATGTTGCCTATACTATAAGTAGTTTAGGTAGCTCGATTTATAAATTTCTAATCTTGATTGGATTTGGCACTTGATCAATTACCTACACCCAAGTTCCATGGGGAAAGCTATACATTAGGCCTTCATGAGGGATGCACTAGAAGCCGAGGATGATAATTTTCTAGAATCTCCACCGACACCCTCAAATCTTGATTTCTTTCTTGCACTGCCTTGAGCTTCTCTTTCCTTTTTCCTTTCCATAAATCTCATTTCCAATTCTATGGCTCAATTATATACTTGTTCATATGTAATGCCTTCATAGACTTGAATAACATTGAAGTAATTATCATTGAGGCCATCAACAAATTTTCTAACCTTGTCCCTCTCTACAGGGATCATATGTCTTGCAAACTAAGATAGATGAAGAAACTAGGTAGCATATTCAGAAACAATTAACTTTTTTTATTTCAAATTATTGAATTCCTGCAATTCAGAGTACTGTTGCCCTTCTAGAAGGAATTGTTGTAGGAAAGCTATATGAAATATTTCTCATGTGTTTGCTCTTTCCCCTACTAACCCACAATTTTCCTAACCCTGATACCAATCTATAGTAGATCCATCTAGCTGGAATCTAATCAACCTTCCAATAATGTCTTCTGAACACTCAAGGAACTGCCACAACCTCTCAATCTGGTCCAAAAATAACAAAGGGTCCACCGAAGACCCAATGCCTGAACATCGAGGAGGCTTTAACTTTTGAAACTCTTGCAGATAATTTCTGAAGTTCATAGAGGTTAGCCCTATAAGAGGTGGAAGAGTGGTGGCAAATGTGTTTCTGGCCCTTTTTGCCACTATCTCTGAAGTCTCTATTAAGATAGTTTGTCAACGAACTCATTTATGGCTTTTTTCAAATTTATGGCCCACACTGGGGTATCCAAAATGAAAGGGTCGACTGAAGCCCTAGAAGCAGAAGAATCATCTATCTCAGGCTGGAAAGTCTCCAGTTGCACTTCTTTATGTGTAACCCTACCTCAGCCCCTAGCACAGCCTCAGCCTCTAACTCTACCTTTACCTCAAAGTTGTGAGGGTAAAGAAGATGATTCATGTGAAGCTTTCTTGGACGCTTCTTCATATCGATGTCCAATATGAGCCAAAGATCTAGTCTTGGATGGCATCTCCCTATTATCAAACAAAAGGATTTTTTAGGCAAGATTCAGATACATATATAAGTAGAAACGAAAGATTTAGGAATTGTGAAGATTTTCAACATATTTTATGGAGTGGGTATCAAAGTATCCTTATTCATGTGTTGTGCTCCCAGGAGCACTAACATGAACTTAGTATGTCTATCCCAATTTGGTAGTTGAGACATCTAATCATGCACCTAAACTTTAGATTATGCTCTGATACCAACTTTGTCACGCCTCGATTCATGGTATATGATCGACATAAAAGGTCACCGTTAGGAGACCCTCTGCTAGCCTAATAATGCAATAGTATCCTTGCTATGACAAACCTTTTATATGTAATACAACTATATAGGTATATTTATCAAACACTTTATCAGATTCCTAATGAAAATCCTATAGAGTTTTTCTCTATTTTTCAGAACTTGGGCACTAGGCCAATACAAAAGCCGAGGGCTACAAGCCCTACACATATCATGTACAATGAATCAAAGACCACAAAAGCCTAGATAATTCAGTATATACAACCTATAGGGCGATAACCAAACAAAAATCACATGCATAACTCAACTATACCAACTACAAAAAACATACCATTATTATGCCTTTAAACTTCACAAAAAGAAATCTACCTAATTAAAGAGAAAGCTCTAGACTGGAAG
The DNA here is from genome assembly GCA_026873985.1 of Saraca asoca. Classification (NCBI taxonomy): domain Eukaryota; kingdom Viridiplantae; phylum Streptophyta; class Magnoliopsida; order Fabales; family Fabaceae; genus Saraca; species Saraca asoca. The sequence continues at coordinate 2,195 of JANHAO010009247.1, forward strand.
GTGAATAGTGGGAGAAGCCTCGGGCTCTGAAAATAGGAAAGAAAATGGAATGAGTTTGAAAGAAACTCAGTGACCAAATAATCCCTTAGAAAAAACAAAATTTAGTTTATAATTCATGTTCATGATTAAAGTAAAGAAACATACATATGCAAGGATATAATCACCGATTTATACACGTTCTGAGAATCAAGAATTTAGTTCATCAAGGAAATCAAGTTCAATAAATATAATAATCAACAAGTTAAAATATGAGACAGAGTATGACATTATGAAAAATATTCATCATAATATAAACCCTAAGAAATCATTAAAGTCTTTCATAATTCTCAAATAATCAAGTATCAGAAAAGTTCTAAATTTCTAAATACATTATAATCCAGAAGGTAATTCGTAAAGGCAACCATACCTAATAGATATCAGTCATTATCATACACTTTATTTTTTCATCAGATATACTCCCTCTTCTTCCTCTCACAGAAATGATTCTAATCACAAGTATACTTGGAGGTTCTCTAAAGGAATTTCTAATGGATTCGAGTTTCAAAAACATTCAATCAGCAAAATATGTTATATTACAATATGTATTAAGAAATAAAAAGGAAATTCCAACCATTTTATAAATTCAATGATATGATAACATATTCCTTCATTTCATGTAGCATATAGTTCAATAATTTCAAAAATCCAATATGGCAAAATAATACAATTGCTAATTCTATAAGCAGTAATTAATATAAAAAGAATAGGTATGCTATAGTGCTTCACATGCATATGTATATAATATATGGTTATGATTTTAAAACAAGCTACCAATAATATTCTAGCTACTCAAAAATTTGTGATGTTCCAAGAAATGAAATTTGTTTTTTGTAAAAAGGGATTCATAAAAAGAGTAAGATTATCTACTCACCTCTCAAAGCAAGATGATTCCAAAATCCTCTCTCCTTCTTTTTATCACATAAAGCCCAATAATCAGATCTTCATTTAACCCTAAAAATTTGATTCAAGTTTAAATTAAAATCCATTAATTATCTAAATCCAGCCTTAAATCAAGAGAAAATAAAAGTAGAAGAGTGTATAAATGGTTTACCACTAACTAACCAAAGGAAAGGAAGGAGATGGATTGCCTTGCAATGGCTTGAGAAGAGCAAGACCAGCCAAAAAAGGAGTCAGCCAGTGAGTCAACCCAATTAGAAGAAATTGACTTCACTGAAAGAAAGAAGCTATTGAACGAAGGAGCTACAGAGTAGTACAGGTTGATCAACCAGTAGCCAAAAGGGTGATGCCACTTCTATTAGTAGCATCGGCGAACACGTGACGTGGCTTGATGTAGTCAGATGCTAACAGACCAAAAAGTTCTTAACATCAGTTGTCATGAAGGTTGATCAGAGATGGAGCATAAGTGGCAGAGCAAACTAAAAAAGGACTGGGAGCAGATCGGATGAGGAAGTAACAACTTCAAGCAACAAACTAGTAGTCAGAGCTAATCAAAGAGGATGAAGTAGATCGGCAGCAGCTCAAGTTTGAAAAGCAAAGATAAACTAAGGTAGAACTGAGCATAGTCGAGAAAGATAGGAAGAAAGAAGAAAGTCAATGATACTGACGATTCCAGTTGCCAGAAAAGAAGAGGAAGAAGGAGCTAAAGCAGACCGCTAAGATGTTCTTTGCGAGATAAAAAGAGTGAGCTGGGAAAAGAGAAAAAAAAAAGAAAAGAAAAGGGAATAATTACATTTTGGCCACAAAATTTAAATTTAAAATACTTGCTATAGTACACATACTTACCATATATTTTTATCAAACCATACACAAATTGAAGTAAAAATTATATACTTTTAAGATAAAATTTTACAATTTTACCATTTGCTTAATCTATTTACTAGAGTGTTACAACAACACACATGAATAAGTATAAATATATGAAATTGGTAAAATAATTTATAAATTGTATTATTCAAATCAATATATGAAACATATTATTCAAATAAAAATATAAAAATATAACTATAATCCAAGATCGTCAGAGAAGAACCAATTATCAATCTTCAGATCTCAAATAGTGTCCTATTGCTGCCACTATCCAAGACCTCCGCCTACTGGTGGTCGAACCACTAGCTATATTGGCTATGATGGTGGCTGCAGATACATATAGGGAGGAGCTGGTTGGTAGTAGGTAAGGGGCTAGTTGTAGTATGAATGAGGATGGGGTGGTGGAGTCTGACTCTACTACTACTACAGAGTTTGACTCTGCTACTATTGTTAAGTCTGCATGAGGTGCTCCATCCAAGTGAAAATCTCCTACGTCTATTGTTGCATCTCAGTCTATAAAATCCAAAACACGTAGTGAACAATTGTTACAAAAAAATTCCTTTTATAAGTTACAAATATCTAAAATTTAAAAGATTAGTAAAACATATCTTGAAAGAGATTTTGTCCAGCAACTTATAATTTTGTGGTTTATGTTTCAAGTATTTAAGTATATTCAATTATTTTAGAAAATGTTATAAAAAGTAAATAAAACAATTTACACTTGTTTATCTGTTTGGATATGTTACTTATTCCAAATATTTAATAATATAATATTTTATTTTTATGGCTAAAGAAAAATTGTTTTAGGCTTTCTTAAATAATATTGCAATTTTACTAAGTCTATTTCAGTTTAAAGCATATTAAGTATATTTAATATTTTATTCTAATTACTTTAGCTATGTAATTTGTATAGATAATATGTCCATCTTAATGTCAGAAAATATAACTTCTTGTGTATATACATCAAACATAATTTATGTGAACTAACTACTTAATTGTACTCAATTTATGTAAAATACAAGTACTCTCTTTTACATAGATCTTATACATTACAAATTATCTCTTTCATCCTTATTCAATTTCTTGATTTCTTTGGCTTAAAAAGAATGTTTCCTTTTTCCTCTTTTCTCTCAAAATCCATTTCATCCCATATTTCAAATTGCAACTAAGCAGCTAGAAACCCCAACCCCAGCCAGCTCCACTTTGTTCCTCTACCTGCTATGGTCACACCACCAATCGTGCTTGTTGCTGCCTTAGCCTGACGTCCTCTGCTGGTTAATCACTTGTGATGCACACATGAATGCGGGGGTGACCTGGACTCAGCTTGATGACAATGGTTTTGTTCAACTAACTCTTGTTTGTCCTAAGCCACCATCACCATCCTTTAATGGCTGTGTTTTATCGTCGGTGAGCATTTGGTTGATTAAGGCCAATGTGTGAAAAGGATGGCTGATTTGAGCTAAACATTGGACTTTGACTTGCTGCTACATCATTTGACTTTGAGTATGTAGGGTACTGAGGTAATGGTGTTGTCTTTTGCTACCAAATTTATCCTAAACAGATTAAATAAATGAATTGATCTAGATATAAAGTTTGTATATTGACTAGCTTATTTAATTGTAGTTGCCTAAGACTATGTTTGGTTTAAGGTTTCTTATGTCTAGGCACTTCAAATAAATTATGGATAATGGATGATAATTAAATTAACCTTTGTTAAACTAAGTAATTAAATTAAGTGTTTTGGGGTAAGCCATCATATGTGGGTTAATGTATGTTCAGAGTGTTATACCCAATAAAAGCATTTAGTCATTTTAAAATAAATCTCATACATTTAATGCCATTGATATTAACTAAAATATCATGAGGTGAAATAAATAATGAGAAAGGATTTGGATATGCTAAAATTGATTAGATGAGTGGAATAATTATATTGAAACCAAGCTTCATCTATGCGTACTAATAGATTACTTTCATCCTAATTTTTTTTTCAAGTTAAGAGAAAATGGGCAATGGCCTCTAAATGTGTTAAGCTATATTCCGTTGCCTTTTGTTTTTAAGTTTTTTGGTCATGTTGTGGGTTATGCTTAATTATAGAAACTAAATTTTCACAAGAAATCAAAAGTGAATTGGACTCTCTTTAAAGTCTCGACTTAGGATGGAGATCTTAGATATTAGTAAAGTAACTATTTAAAAATTGGTACTCATGAGCTCAATAAATTATATAATTGATATGTTAGGATCCAAAATATTTTACATGTTATCTTGGAGTTAGAGGAAAAGTTTGGAAAGCCCAATGTTTATCTTAGAGCTTGAAGAACTTGAGAAACTTGAAATGTCTAAAATTAAGCTCAAAGGGCTTAAGAATTGTGAGTGAATGACTTACTTCTCTCTCTCTCTCTCTCTCTCTCTCTCTCTCTCTCTCTCTCTCTCTCTCTCTCTCTCACTATATATATATATATGCTATATAAAATATGGTTTCATCTATTGATTTGACTTGAACATTACACTATGCTTTATTTATAAAGTTATTAGTGGTTTCTAGCTGAACTCTTGATTTTTGGAATAAAACTTCTATTTTGGATTTAAGGATCTATAAATATTTATAAAATATATTAGATATAGTGCACTTGTTTATGAGTTACTATTGGAACCTTGCTATGATATGATAGTTGAATGTTTTAAATATTGGATCATTTAATTCCATAATTTTGAGTGATTGAAACCGTATTGCATACTTGTATGAGGAAGAATTGACATGTATTAGAAACAATGATTTTTTTTTTAAGGTGAATTGTTGATGCTTGGTAATCTTTTCATCAAGTTATATTGAAAATGTATTGATTACTTACGAAAATGCCTTATCATGTCCTAGTGATCGCACTTTTATCTAAAAATGGGATCCTTGAGGAATTCCTTAGAAAACCGCCAAGTGCATTTGTGAATAGAATTGAACTAAGAAATGAAGCTGGTGAATGATGACGACTGAATACTGTTAGGCAAGGTTATCTATAGGAACTCATCATTGGATCTTAATTGTATATTGAGACCTTGTATTTACATGATACATGTATATTTAGGAAGTATAAAATATTTTATCTTATTTTTCATACTTGGTGAGTGTGTCTTAATTTAAATGACTATTCTCTTGTTTTACATGAAACTTGAACTACTTTTCATAAGGCCTAAACTAATTAGGTGACTGAATATTAGTTTCACATGTTCTCCCTAGTTTTACTTTTAACACTTTGTTAGTTTACTCTAAATTATCCTACTTATTATTTGTACCGCTAGCTCATTTTCAATAATGCTCTTACATAGAAATTTCGATGTGTAAAGATATACTTTGCCGTAGTAATCTTGCCATTTTCTTAAAAATTTAGATTGCACTAGATTATTTTTATAGTAACACTACTTTTCTAAACCTAGAAAAAGAAATATTTTCTTACTTTGACAAGTTAAGGAAAACTAAGTAGAGTATTACTACATATTGCAACTATAAAGTGATATGTATTTTTGATAATATAGTATTTTCTGTATAGGTTGTTCACTCATTGAGTTTCTATAAAACTCACCTTATCTGTTTTAAAAATGATTTTAGGTTTCAAGATGACCCATTTTTGAGAAAACTAGCTTGTTGGAGATTGAAAACATGAGTTTCGAAGAGATATTTGGCAGTTGAATTGTTGTTCACATGCATGTATGTCTTAAGTTGTCTTATTTGTGTCAGTTGTGTTGTCATATGTCATGTGATGTTGTGTATGGTCTTGGTTGTCTATATGAGTACTAGGTAGGTCATATAGCCCTTTATTGATAATTTGGCCTTAAGCTTGAAGTTTGAAAAATAGAGAAAACTCTATCAAATTTTCTATAAAAATTCTTTTTTTTTTTTTAATGAGAATGAGCATGAGTTTTCTTAGAATGTTTGGAGTGGTTGGTCCTTTAAGACCACTCTATTGAAATGTCCATTGTCAATTTTACAAATCAAATTTATAGTTTAAGGCTTATAGAAAGTTGCCTGTAAGCATTACTACACCAATCACATTCCAAAGTTAGGATGTGACATAGCCCGCATAAGCTGGTCCAGCGTAGCATATGACACGCTCTCGTTGTGAGTGTAGCGGCTAATGCAGTTGTCCCCACTATAGTTTCGAACCCAAACCTATAAACTCATCCCTTCCGCCGATGACGTATACCCACAAATCATGATCAAATGGCCCCACCACATCACCGCTATTTAATCCTATGGAATCTAATTCAAAATGTATATAAGTCTTAAGTATAATTCACCAGTTATGATTAGTTAATCCTAATTCAAACAGACGAGAAAATACAACTAATAATTAAAAATTAACTCTACAATATTAAAAATTATGAATAATTAATTAATTAATATTTAAAAATATGTACTAACCTCAGTGTACAAGCAAGATAAGTCATAAAAAAATGGTATAGAAACTAAAGTCCAAAATTACAAAAAGCAAAATAAGATAAGCCAATTAACCCATAAAACACCTAATAATTAAACAAAAACAATCAATAAAAATGTAAAACAAAGCAATTAGAATAATTTAATCAATTTAGATTTGTGAAAAATACCTTAAAAGTACAAGAATCAAGCTAGGAAAGTAAGAAACAATTCTGATGTGGCACATCAAGTAGAAAGAAATAAAAAATGAGCAACAAATCGTGAGCCAAAGTGCTATTAAACTTTTTCATAATTCAGACAGATTTTTCCATTAGAAATTCGACACACACTTATTTCAATAGGAAATTTTGTCAAAATCAATAAGTAAACATTTTAAAAATTCCTGCCTATTTTCTGATGGATTTTTTGATATATTTCCGATGGATTTCTATCATCGATAACTAATGGTCTTTTCATTATCAGTTAATTTTTTGACTAATTTTTGATAGAAAAATTCATTGGAAATTGAATTATTTTTTGCAATGCATGTCCATAGGCAACATAAGCGTGTAATTGAAGCATCTATACATTTAGTCTTAATAAACACACCATATAATTAGCCTCTAGTATACATCAAGAAATGAATTTTAAATAGACAAAGGGATAGCTGTATTTTATTAACATATGTCTCATTATATAGTTTTAAATATATAGGGAGAGGCTCTAATCCACCACTCCGGTCTTTAACTGGTACCACAAAGCCCACCTAGGTCATCGGATATTTTTTCCTAAAGAGCATTATAAGCCAAGGCCTTAATGCCACAAGTAGACATTTTTTTGAGTTGACATAAAGGCTTTTCTCCTAACTTAGAAGGATTCTAATGCGTCATCTTATATGGATGTGAAAAAAAAAATGCAAAGATTGTAACTATATGCTTTTTTATTCACACTAAACAAATAATCTATACTAAAGAAACATAAATAACCCGAAAACTATAAAATACAAAAAAATAATATATATATGTGCATTTATTCCCAAATACACAGGATATCCTCTCCATACTTAATTTTCTTATCAAATTCAAGTAATAATGCATTCATTGACGTCTTAATATGACACAACCAGATGATTGGATAGAATATTTTACATCATCGTGGAGTAGTCATTAATTTCAAGTTCTGAGCTGGCACCAAGTGAGTTTAATTAGTTAAAAATGTAACTGCCTCAAGCTTATGTCACTTTTACTGTCAGAACAAGTGGTCGTTATGTGTATTCGTCACTTTAATCTTTTTGAGATATCTCCATTTTATAATCCTTGTATCTAGACTCTTCATATTTTAAATTTCTGTGCAACACAAATATTTATACCATGAATAGTTGCTCAACCACAATCCTTCACTAACAAAAAGAACCTTGTTTAGATAGAAAGATTATATTACAATCCTTCGCTGACCAAAAAAAAAAAAGGAAAAACTTATTTAAATAGAAAGATTATTAACAATAAAAACTATAGTTAGTTAATAAAAATTATAATTTGAGTCAAACTCATAATACTTCTCAATTAAAATACGGCTTCATCCATGAATTCGATAGTCTTTTATCGTGAAAAGATGAAGTCAATGATTGCAAAAGAAATTGAATTTCATACTGGAATCTAACTGGCCATGTCGCAAAGTCGGATCTACAATCTTCAGCATCGGGAGGTAAGATATATTCTTCGCTATCTAAGCCAACATCTTGGTTTCTTGCATCTCAGTTATAATCAATCTATCTGGATTATTCTTTTTTTTTTCTTTTTTTTCAATGTGAGTAGTTTAGATTGGCCCAACCTTTCTGATCGGATGGATTTATTGAGGAGAAAAAATAGTGTTCTGATTAACTTTCTTCCCTTTATAATACATTCGTGGTTTGTTTTGGTACTGCTTAATTTATCCATCTCAACTATTTTTTTTTTGTAAAAAAAAAAAAACAAAATTTACATATTTTTATTATATAATTTTCTTTATTTTTCATTAAAGTCATAAAATCAAAAAGTTAAAATTATATTTATATAAACTTGTCAACATATCTTTAAATTTTAACTTTGTCCCAAAACCCCACTTTACAGATTGAACAGTCTCTCTATAAAGCCCTACTTATCATAACATTATTGTTTAATTTAATTTTATGATTTTAATAGGAAAAAAAAGAAATATTAAGTAGCAAAAATATGTAAATTTTATTTTTTAACAAAAAAATTATTTTAAATGAATAAAATATTAATTAAGAAAATCATAAAAAATCAATTTTAACGCTTTAAACTATAAATAAGTAAGGTAAATACAAATCATATCACATGAATATATTGCATTTTTCCCTCATTTATATCATCTTGCATTGGGTCGCACTTTTCCCAGGTGGCTAAGTGGCTTAAAACTTGTGGCCCACTTTTGAGTATCTCATGATTCTCGTGGTGGGATTACAGACACATTTCCAGAATGGTTTTGGGGCCCAACTTCAAGTTTGATATAGTTGAATATCTGCTACAATAACATTCATGGGCCTTTTCCAAAACTATTAGAAAAGAAGAAAATTAATGTTTTGCTCCCAATAATGTATGGGATTTGAGGTTTAACATTTTGTCTGGTCTATTAACACAATTTTCACCAAACGCATCTGCTTTGCTTCTCTCAAATGACGTGTTTTGAGGGTCTTTATCTTTTATTCGTGCAACAACACATTTGGAATGAATTATATTATCTTCAGCTATCCAGAAGCTTACTCTCTAGAAAACTTCCTAATTGTTGGTCACAGCTTCAAAACTAGAAAGTTTTAAATTTGACAAGAAATAATTTGATCGGGAGAATACCAAACTCAATAGGTACTTTGCAACAAATTAAGACTATCAATTTAAGTAACAAAAATATCAGGAAAGATTCCATTACCCCTTTACGAAACTTTGATGCTTCAAAGTATATGGAGCGAGAGGAGTGTTTTTGTATGAGAGTAGAAGAAGCAAATCGTGCTTATGAAATTTTTGCATTAATGGTGAGGATTAAAACATAGTAATATAACTTTTAAATGATCATGTAACTATTTTTAAGTGATCACATAACTTTTTAATTATATCTTAATCCTAATCATCAATACAAGAACTAATAATCATAATTCATTTATCTTATCTCTTATATAAAAATATTAATCTCACTTGATATATATATATATATATATTATTTTGCATCCTATATGATGCATAGATTTGATTAGTTTGATTTTTATAGTAGTTTGTAATACAAATTTAAAATATAAATTATAATATATTCAAACGCAGGTAAACTATTATCATCTTTTTATTCATTGTATGATTATATAATTGACATAATTATATTTATGTTATTTATGAGTGAATATTATATTTCTTTTAATTTGATATAGTTGTTATATTAATACTTCAAATTAAATTTATAATTTAAATTTTTCATCTTTCTGAAATATTTTCTTACTATATTAATACTTGGGTGAATTTATTTATAAATTATTTCTATTAAAAATTTAAGCTAATTATTTTATGCCTGAAAATTTAATTAATAAGAATTTATGCATGTAATCAAACTATTATTTTAAATATATTATATATAAATATCTTAACTAATATATTTTCTTTAGGAAAATATATATTTTAAAAATATTTTATGATGTTTCAGAAATATTTTAAATTGAGATTGTAATAAGTACTCAAAAAAGATAAAAAAATTTAAAAAGTGGATTATGAAATATCAAATTCAATAATTATATAATATAAAGATAATGTAAAAATTTAAAAGGGGAGAAGTTTGAGATAAACATTATCTATCAAATTAAAATCATATATTACTAATCATATGTTGTTTTTATATAAATATAATTGTTTAGTTATAAATAAATTATTTAATATGGATAAAAAAGAAGATATTTTAAATTAAAAGAAGATTATGAAAATTCAGAAATTTGATTCACAATTTGAATTTGAACGAAAAAGAAAAAAAATAAAATTAAAAATTCTTCTCCCTTATCCTCTATTAGCGAGTAAAGGACATTGACCACATTTTGGTGAGGATGAATTTCATAACTATTATAATACTAACTTATAACCCATGTGATACATAAATTTAATTAGTTTTATTTAATAATAATTTATAATATGAATTTATATTATAAATTAAAATATATTCAAACATATGCAAACTTTCATCATATCATATTTTTATCATATGATTATAATTATATTTATGTTAATTGTGAAAGAATATTATATTTTTTAATTTAATAAAATTATTACATTAATATTTCAACTTAATTAAATTTTTTATTTTATTTTTTTATATTTTTAAAAATATTTTCTTAATATATTAATACTGAAATTAATTTATTTATAAATTATTTTATTTAAAAATTTAAATTAATTACTTTATGCTAGAAAATTTAATTATTTAATTAATAATAATTCATATATGCCTTCAAAATTTTTTATTATATTTATATTTGTATTTATATGCGGATCTCATAATTATTATATTATTTTCAAGTAAATATATATTTTAAAAATATTATTTTATGATTTTTTATAAATATTTTAAATTAAAATTATGATAAGTACTTAAAATGATAAAAATGTCAAAAAGAAAATTTATAAAAATATTAAATTTAATATTTGATATTTAAGGATAAAGTGAAAATTGGAAAAGTAAAATTTTTTAGATAAACATTATCTACTGAATTAAAATTAAATATCTCTAATTATGTGTTGATAAATATTTTATTTTTATATAGATATAATTATTTGCTTATATATAAATAATTTGATATGAATAAAAGAGAAGATGTTTTAAATTAAAAGAAAATTAAAAATGATTTAAAAGTATCCAAAATTTGATCTTTGGATAGAAAAGAAAATTTAAATTTCCTCTCACTCGTTTTATGTTGATGAATGAAAAATATTCGTGGCACAGTAATATTTAAGTAAAAATGAATACTATATCTATTATAATATTAGAAGGTTATATACAAATGCCAGATCTTGGACCACCACTTAGGAAAAAAACTGTTCAGGAGAGGAAAGTTCTTCGTCTATGTAGGCACTCACAGAAATGACATAGAAGAAGAAGAAGATAAATTCATAACTTTTGGATTTTTTGTCAGCGTAAGTCTTGGATTTTGGGAGTTTAAGGAACTTTAGTTCTCAAAAATTGACGGAGAAAGCCTTATTTCCTATTTTTAAGCAATGTGCATTGTGAACCATTGCAATGTAGTTGCATCTCCTTTTTTTTTTTGTTTTTTTTTTCATCTGAAATCATAAAAAAAAAATAGAATTTAATTTATTTGAAATTAGTTTCATTTGCAAACAATTTTATGAATTTAATTTCTATCGAATTGAATTTTTTTAAACAAGGGGTAATAGAAAAATAATTATTGTAATTTTTATAGAAAATGAAAATTAAGTTGTTTATGTAATTGTCCAAATTGTTTATAATAGTTGGATTAGAATTTTCATGAACAATATACATATCTTTTGTAATTAACGTCAATAAATCCGTAATTAAGAATAATTTTATGCATGCAAGTATAGGAGTTAAACATGTTTCTATAGGTTTGTCCTCAACGTGTTAGTGCAAGCATAGGTGTTAAAAATACACTATACAGCAATTCCCATTACGTAAATATCATGTATCATTTTTCAATTTTTTCTTTCTAATATTTTGAAGTGATACTTTTAATGATCATAGATGTGTACATATATAAACTGAAAAATAATTTTTTTTATTGATCAGTTAGAGAAAAGAAATATTGCATCTTAAGCATACAAAAATTTCTCCTACAATTAATATTCCCTCCATTATTTATATATATGTTGTTTTAGAAAATATTTTTTTGCTATTTATTTGTTGATTTAGATAATCAAGAAAGTATTAATTATTTTTTAATTTTTTCCCTACTTTCAATCTTAAATACTCAATCACTCAATATATTGATTAGTCTTTGATAAAAGATAAATTAATAAAATAATTATTTTTTCCTTAAATTGAAGCCATTTAATAGTTTCTTTCCTTTTTTTGTGCATATATCTTAAACAATGAATAAAAATGCATGGATAAAATATTGATTAAATTTTTCTAGTACTCCTTATATTTTTAGTTAAATTCTTATAAATTAAAATTTGAAATTAAATCTTTATATATATATATATATTTACATTTTATTCAAACCAGTCCTTAAACTTTCATACCATCGTTATACCTATTAAACTTTGGTACCATCACTGTACCAACAAAAGTTAAAATTCACATTGTGAATTTTGATAAGCTATTGATACTTGGTAGTGTATAACAAGTTTTACAATTAATTGTTATCATGTGTTTGGTACATTAATTGTATAGTATAATTCTATTTAATCTCTATATTATACATCAAATAGCATAAAGTACTACATACCTTTTGAATGAAAGATGAGACCCATTAAAAAGAATTATATATGTTGATTAAGTCCCATGGTTAAAGTTGTTTAAAAAATAGAAAAATATTTTTAATGATAACAAATATATTATTACAGGTTTGTAAATTGATTGATTGAAGATATCATGACTTTCATCTGAAGATTACTAGTATAGATTTAGAAATTATGTAAGAATTCTTGAATGTTTTCTTAATTATATCAAGCTCTTATTTGTATAAATTATTGATTTTAGCCAACATCTTTAATGGTGCAATAACATTTGATATTACCTTGGATTTCCCCTTCTTCAATGTTCTGATGAATCCAGGATGTTGTTTCTGTGTGTCAAGTGGCTTGTCGCTTCTTCTATTATCAAAAACAAATCGTTAGTTTTATTATATATCTTGTTTAAAAGTGATGAATTAGGAAATTAGAAATATTTTTCTAAAATTTTTCTTTCAAAAATTATTTTCAAAATCTTAAAAATAAAGGTTAATCAATTAAGTAGTTGAAATGAATTATCATAGAAGTGTTTCCTTCAGTCTAATCGAGAAACTAATCGATAAAATAATTAAAATTTACACTAGACTTATTAATCTATTAACTAATTAATTAAGCAGTTCAAAATGAAAAATATGGTCAATCTCAACTTGATATTTATTTCTTGGTTCCTATCTTCTTTTCCAAGTAAAACCTATTATAAACTGAGAACTTAGAGTTTTAAAACATAAATTAAGAGAGTTTGTTCTTAACTTTAAAGAAATTCTTGAGCTTATAGTTTTTATTGTAATTTTTTAATTCATCTCCTTTTTAAGTGAGGTGTTCTTAGTGCTAAAGTGAAATATCTTTAATGAGTTATTCTTAAGTTATTCTTAAGTGAGTAATTTTAAAACAAAGTATTGTAACTTAAGAATTTGTAAAGGTTTCTCAAGGATATACTCTTAAAAGATATGTTATTGATGAGTAATGAAGAGTGAAGATATTTCTTGAAACAGATGTTCTTAAAGAAATCGTTATAAATATTATATTTATACTTCTTTCCTATACATCTTTAATTTATTTTTTATTATTTAATTTTTTATAAAATTATTCATCTTTATTTCTCGACGTTTATAATTGTTTCTTTAAAAATATTCAAAATAGTACTAAAACTCAATTTGCCATCTGGAATTAAATCCTAAGCTTCAATGTAGACGTAAAATAATAATAAAAAAAAAATCGCTATTGCTTCGTAAATTTCTTTATTACTTACAACCATCTATCACGGTAAATTCTATTTCCATTACCGCTCTTTAATATCGCCGCTTGCTACCTTTATTACACTATTTCATTTGTTGTGTCCACCTCCACCTTCTACTTCTATGCCACAAAAAAAAAAATCAATAATAGTAACTATATTAAATATGTATTTAGTTATGATAAGTTGAAAAAATACAAAAAATATAATTCCCAAACAAAGAAGGTTTCATGGGAATAATTATTTATCTCAATTTTAGGGTTGGGGTTTATTTTTTTTTTTTAGGAAGAGAGAGAGAGAGAGAAAGTGCGGGAATAAATTGGCAGAAAAGATATTGGGCTGCGTCATTTTAAAAGAACTTTGTCAAAAAAAATCTTCCGTCCATGACTTCCATTAATTTGTTTATTAAGGTTCATCATTAGGTGATTGAACCACCGTGTACAAAAGGTCTCATCCATGGTGATTGACAAAAATGGCCATCAAGAATGAATGTAATTTTATAGGTAGCAACTTATTTAAAATTACAAAAGCCCAATTCTTCATTTTTTTAATTAAATTTATAATCATAATTCTTTGATTTTTCACATTTTTATAGACTCTCAAATTAATTTATATTATCATTATAAATAATGAACATATGAAAATAAAGTAAAATTTAGAATTTAAGAAAAAACAATTATTTATATAAAATTTAGTGATAATAATATTAAATTAATATAAATTTTTAAAATTAATATTAAAATATTTTTCAATATTAATATGATGTCTCTAATTTTTCATGTCCTAATTTAATAATTTTCTCTTATAGATTTATAAAGATAAGGTTTTAAAATTTTCAACGCGTGCCTCACTCCAGACAACGACCTATTAGCCAGATGACATTCTTTAATCCGTTAAACACGCCAACGATGAGAAAGTTTACTTGCTTCATGGTATAGCAATCTTAATATTTTTGAAAATATGATTATGAAAAGGCGTGACCTTATCATATTTTATTTTATGAATATTATAATATCATAGTTTTCTTCAAAATTTTGTTAAAATTTAAAAATATTCTAATTGAAAAATTGATTAATTAGTGTTGGAGAATTAACCGGTGAATGCTAAAAAAAAAAAATTAACTGATTGACAATGATTAAAAATAATTAATAATAATAAGTAATGATTAATAATAATAGATGATAATATATTAAAATAATAAAGATGAGGCATTAATCAAAAGAAAAATAAAATAATTTTTTATATGACAAAAATATTGTTATATCATAAAAATATGTGTACTTACCTTCTCTTACAATATTTCAAAACAATATTGAATTAAAAATATTTTTAAAAGCATAAATCTTATTGTATAATTTTTTTTCCTAGTTATGAATTAAACATAAAAGTATTAAATTTCTTTAAAATATTTTCAAAAATACAAAAAAAATTGCCAACTAAATACCCTCAGAAAAGCATCGAATAAAATTAATTTCAGTCAACACCCAAATGTTAGAACAATTTTTTTTTCCGCCGGAATGCAATTTTGTGGGTGCCAGTTTGAGTGGTGATTGACTTCTGAGATTCAATGTCACTCTCCCTTTTTTGTTTTAGATATCTTTTATAATAAAATTTTATTTGTAGATATAAAAATAAAAAAATTTATATCATTTACATGTCTTATAATCATTAAAACAATATATTATATTATGATAATAAAAAATTATTTTAAATATATAAAAATTATTTTTATCACATTGTTTATATATAATATTAAATAAATCAAAATATTTTTATAATTTTAAAATTATAATTATAAATAAATAAAAAAGTTTAAAATATATATTTTTTGAGAAAATAAACCAACTTCAATCGATGGCTTAACACTTTAAACCTTCCATATATTGACTATGTTTGGTAAAAATAGTTGATAAGTTATCTGAGAGCTGATAAGTTAGTTGAAAGTTGAAAAGTTAATTTTTAACTATAAATTGTTAGTTGAAAATTGTTAAACTAGTTTATTGAAGTAGAAGTATTTGATAAAATTAACTGTTAAGTTAGCTGATAAATAAAAATAACATAAAAGGACATACTTGTATGATACTTTATATAAATTCTATTTTTTAGATAAAAATATATTTTTAGGTAATTATAATCTTAAGTTTTTTAGTTAATTTGAATTATCATAATTTTTTATTTAAAGATAAAATATTTTATTAAAAAATTAAGAAAAAACAAAAAAATTGGAGAAAGTTGGGAAACATTTTTTTTATATTTAAAGATAGATAAATAATTTTTTTTTATAAATTTTAATATATGTATAAAAAAAATTTAAACTCTATTTTATATAAAAATTTTGTATCTTTCTTTTCTTTATATAAAAATAATAGAAAGAAAAGCCAGAGGATACAGATTCTTTGGCATGAATTAAACATCTATTACTGTACTTGCTAATTTATGTATAAATTAAGAGAATAAAATTATA
>JANHAO010009248.1:0-18543 GCA_026873985.1 Saraca asoca
TTCAGCCAAATGGTCAAGCCCCAATATCTTGTACAGACAAGCCACTGACTCCTCAAATTCGAAGTAATGGCATTGATGTTGCCCATTTCACCAAACCAAGGCGGCTAAGGACAGATGAAATTCCACAAATTGTCAATGACTTCAGACTTGCTGCAAGGAATGCTATAGAAGCAGGTAACTTCACCAACTACAAATATAAGTAATTCATGGTACGTCAACCATAACCAATATAAGTGATGCCTAAAATGGCAGGTTGCTTGATCTAAGCCGAACTTGGGTTTCACAAACTCAATACATGAATTGACAAGTAATATCATGGGCAATGGGAGTTTATACAAATTATGTAATATAACCATGGGGTATTGGCAGTAACCCCTACATAAGTGAAATGCATAGCAGGTCATTGTCATATATTAACTCTGTAACTGGATAACATTAATTCACAGGTATTGGCAGTAACCCCTACATAAGTGAAATGCATAGCAGGTCTTTGTCATATATTAACTCTGTAACTGGATAACATTAATTCACAAGTATTATCATACGCAATAGGATTTTGCTACAAATTATGTAATATAACAGTAGTACTATGAAGTATCAACAATATCCTCCATAGTTGATATGTATAGAGCTGTCAACAACTGGGTTCAATGGGTTGGCCTGAGATTATATTAGTTTTGTCTCGGAGTGGCAAGAATAAGATAAATTTAGCCCGACCTGCAACTAGGACTGACCAAGAATTAACTCGACTAAGTTTGGGAGTTGTTGATAGGTTGATTCTTCCCTCACCCTATTAAATGAATTATTGATTGGTTAGTTGTATACTTAAGTCTGTAACTGAATGCAACATCTTTAATAGGATAATAATTGTCCATTTTCAGGTTTTGATGGTGTTGAGATCCATGGAGCTCATGGTTACTTACTTGACCAATTTTTGAAAGATCAAGTGAATGACAGAACAGATAAATATGGTGGATCCCTTGAGAACCGTTGCCGGTTCCCTTTGGAGGTTGTCGAAGCTGTTGTTAATGAGATAGGGGCAGAAAGAGTTGGAATTAGATTATCACCTTTTGCTAACTATGCAGAATGTGGAGACTCTAATCCCAAAGAATTGGGCCTTCACATGGCTAATGCCCTGAATAAATATGGTATTGCGTACTGCCACATGGTAGAGCCAAGAATGAAGACCGTTGGAGAAAAAGTTGAATGCCCACACAGTCTAGTGCCAATGAGAAAGGCCTTTAATGGAACTTTCATGGTTGCTGGAGGTTATGACCGCAAAGATGGTAACAAGGCTGTGGCTGATAATCGTGCAGATTTAGTCGCGTATGGCCGCTTATTTTTGGCTAACCCAGATTTACCAAACAGATTTGAGCTTGATGCACCTCTCAACAAATACAACAGGGAAACATTCTACATTTCTGATCCAGTTGTGGGTTACACTGACTATCCATTTCTTGAAGCCGGTGCTTAAGCATCAAAAGAGGAATGGGTATTTTTAAATTTCTCTTTATTAAGTTGTCTTGGTTTTGCGTAGCCCCTCTTGAATGATATTGTTTGACAATGTGACCATGTGTCAAGAAGAACTTAAGAAGAATAAACAGCAGCTATATACCTGATGTTGCCCTACGATGTGTTATTGTAATGTGTATTTTGAAATATATAAATTCAAGGAATTGCATGAAAGATTGGACAAAAAGCTGAAGAAATTTTGCCCCGTGATGTTTTTACTGTAACATGTACTGTGAAAGACAAAAATTCATGGAATTGAAACAAGATTCGACTGACAATTTGTTATATGATTTATTCGGAAGTAGAGAAAATTGAAGAGGAACCAAAGGCAATCAATTCATTGTTTCCCAAAGGAATCTCAATAATGGCCCAAATGGGAAAACAGGATAACAAAGCATCATAGGTGAACTCACCCTCAAGGTTCAGATTTTGAGATTACTTGATCAAATTAATTGCAATCCACCATATAAATTTCCCTTTAGTATCCCTATGCTCTCGAAGCAATTACTTGACTTTTTATGCTAAAAGATTAATTTCACATGAAATAAAATGGCAGTATATGCTGTCTTATGATCAAACTAAAATTTCTGCTGCCCTATGTAATTTGATAGGAACTCTAACCAATAAGAGGAAATTGAAAACGATGAAGTGACAAAATCATAGAAAAGCTAAAATGGTTGCCAACCAAACCTGAAACAGAGCAATTGGACTAACTCAACTGCGATGCAAATCAAAAGTTAACTTCACTGTAAGTTTGGCTTGATGCAGTTTTTCTAAAGCTCCTCCGTTGTCTCATCTCCTAAATTATAGAAATCAAATACAAAGCCATCTGTTGTGCTGTTATATATGAAAGTAATATCAATAATTAGGTCATTAGATTATATTATGGACTTAAATTATGTTATAGGCTTACTTGTAGTGCACCCAATTAGGATAAGAGATCTATACAAATAGAGTACTAGGGTTAAGTCTTGTGTAATTCAAAAATCATCTTATTGATTGTATAATATACCATTGTTCTCTCCTAATTCTCTTTAACCCCTCTCTACTTTTTCCCCTTCCTAAACCTAAACTATTTTTTCAACATTATATCAAAGCATTATTATCTACATTTAGGCTTGGTGGCCGCTTCGAGTAGCTTCAAATGGGATTGAATTACTATCATAGTTTTAGTATAAATTTAAGTTTATTTCTATTTTGATATTATGAATTATTTGATTTTGTCAAAAAAGAAAAAAAAAATTCTTTAGTCTAGAGTTCTCGTAACAGTAGGTTTTATAGGTTTATTTATTTTAAAGCGAATGATCATTGAATTTTTGGTGGAAACAAAAAAATTTTTTTTTTTTAAAAAAAGGGGGAAGCTCGAAGGTAGTGACATCATGTGGATACATGAGTTGGAATAAGGTGTTTATTTCAATCGTTAAAAGGAGAAAGGATAAGAAAAACCAGAAAGCGAGCTTAGATTAGATTTGGCAGAGGAGAAATGAATGAAGAGCATGATTATGGTAGCAGTAGTGATAGTAACTTGGAGATCTCAAAGGCTAAGAGATTGGTGTGTTTGATGAAATGCACTTTGGTTGCCACAAAGTCATGACAAAATCACCCTCCTTCCCATCCCCAACCTCTCATCAAGGTTGTCCTCGCCCTTGATCCTCTTCATGCTAACAATCTCAACATTCTTCAGTTCATAATGGAGATGACTGGCTCTAATGCGGGGAATATGTTGAAAACTTATTCTTTAAACATGTCTAAGCCACTTCACAATGATTGGCTCTAATGCTTCTATTTACTTGTTAATTTAGAAACCCTAAGGGCAATTGTAAGTGGCTACTAGTGCAAAAAGTTACGACAGTGCACATTGGTTCTCATCAGAGCTCCAACAAACTGTAGCTATGTTTAATTTCTCTATTTAAGTAGATTTTTGACATTATTTAAAGCTATTTTTTAAAGCATGATTTTAAGGTAGTGGGTTTGCTATGTTTTTCTTGATTTGGTAACAATTTGCTAAAAGACTGAAGAGTTGTGGTTATTTTTTGTAAGATTTTAGAATAATTTAAATTAGTTTTGTGTGAGTCTAGTTGGTTGCTTTTGGTTTTGTGCAATTTGTTCAAGTTTGATTCTATTAATGGGTGTTTTGTTATTTAATAGGCTGTTGTGGCCTGGGTAGCTTTGGTTTTAATGTTTGGTGGTGAATTGTTACTATTTAGAGAGTGTTTTGGTGTCCTTTATGGTTTCTATCTTTATAGGTTGTGCATTTAGAATTTGATGCATTTTGTGGTTTGGTGTTTCTTGAGCTCTTCAAATTCTATTTTGTGGATTGGTGGAACTTTTATTCATATGTGTTATAGGCAAAAATGGCCTCAAGAGAATGAGACAGAGGTGAGCCCGACGGAGGCCAAGTCCCTCGGTTCGCTAAGGACACGCAGCAAACTTCGTTTAGCCCTCCATTAGAAGGCAGCACAACGAGGTCGTCCCGTTATCAACTCACGAAGCAATCAAACATCCTGCTCGAGCTTGCCACTTCGCTACAGTAGCACCAAGCTCGCTACAGCAACCTCCCATAGTGACCCTAAGCTAGGAATCCCAGCTTGGGATGACAAACACTCCACATAGTAAGATCATACCGAGTGGCAGACACTCATAGATACAAGTCCACAGTCGACAAGAGGGACCCATCCTACTGCCTACATCCTGAAACAATCGAATTTTAGTCTTTTACTGTCTTTTCCATTTATATCTTGATGTAATACAATTGTAACTTGTAAGTAATGCATGCAACCCTTCCCTCCTCTATAAATAGGAATACATTGTTAGGAGAAGAGGAGGAAGCCAGTGCCTTATAAGCCAATACTTTGTATAAACAATTCTCAACATTAATAAAATATCCGTCGTAGACGTAGGGTCCGGTACCGTCCGAATTTAGCCGAATCACGTTAAAACTTTGCCTTTCTCCCTTCTTCCTCTTGTCCATCTGCGTCACCGCATCTCTTCTCAACACAGAAAAATAGCTTCGTAAGAGAACTGATCTCTCGTTGACAGGAACTTGGCCCTGAACCAAATTCCATCGTCGACATTTTGGTGTTAGAATGAGAGCCCAACTATTTTCTGTACCTGCTTCCCATACTTATTTCTGTAGGTGCAATGGCTAGAGGAAGGACCACACGAAGTTCAACCACTCCAGTCATTCAACTAGTAGACACCCTAGCCATGGGGGCTCATCGTCACTCTAACCCTGTCCTCAGGAATGAGGAGATACGGACGTCCGGCCAACCCCAACTGACGCTTGAGAACACGGTGAGAGAGTTAGCTGAAATTGTCAAAGCCTTGACACAGGCTCAAGCCCTAGGGGCTCAAAGACAAGAAGAGATCGTAACCTAACTTCAGCAACTCCGTAAGGAGGCACAAAGAGAAACTCCCAAGGATCGCAATAGTCAATGACTAGGGGGCTCTCAACTGGTGGAAAGCTCTGCCCCTCAGCCGGAAAAGCAACACCCAACCATAGAGGAACTCCTCCAAAGGTTAAAATAACTAGAAGAGCACTCGCAACCTCAAAGCAACCATCCTCGCCATGAGGAAAGTTCGCCCTTCTCTATGGAGATCGAAATGCAGCCTCTCCCACAGAAACTCAAGGTGCCCGCGATTCCGCTGTATGACAGAAACAACGACCCGTGCAACCACTTGGACGTGTTCAATATCTAGATGGACTTGCAAACAAGTGACCCCTTGATCAAATGTCACATCTTCCTGGCTATGTTAGGAGGTATATCGCGGACATGGTTCAGAAACCTCTCGACACATAGCGTCAGGAGTTGGGAAGAATGTCAAAGAAAATTTGTCGATCAATATCAGGCATTGAAGAAACAACTTGCCCCCCTTGCGATCTCGCGATGATCTTCTAGTGCAAGGGTGAGCTGCTCAAAGACTACGTGGCCTGATTCAGGCACGAGGCCAACTCTATGGAGAATCCTTCAGAGGAAAGTATCTTAACGGCAATCTCTGCGGGACTTCGCAAAGATGAAAAATTATACCGAAGCCTCTACAAGTCCTTAACTTGAGATCTCACTGAATTCTACGAGCGAGCTGCCAAATAAATAAAATGGGAAGAAACCTTTGGAATAGAGAAACTCAAGCATAAAACGGACCCTAATGGTCCCACCATGAGCAAAAGGAGGGGTAGCGAGAGTCATAATGACCCCACTCCTCATCTCGCAAAGAAGGTGAAGCCTCAGTGACCTGAAGGTTGCTTCGAAAGCTATAGCATCCTGTCAGATATGTAGGATAGAATGTTTGTTGCAGAAAGGAACAACGAGGACTTCGGAGAGCCCAAACCAATGAGGGTGCCCATAAAGTCCAGGGACCAAAGTAGATTTTGTGCTTACCACAATGAGGCTAGACACACCACCTCAGAATGTCAGACACTAAAAGACGCCATTGAAGATCTCATCAGAAGAGGCCGATTGCAGGATTATGTGGTAAAGCCACCAGAGTGGCTCGATCAACAGGCTTAGCGAATTATCACCCAAGAGCCTAAGCCCTCCATCAGAACCATATTCTAATCTTGTAACACTCACTTGTCATCAATGGTGATTAGTTGTGTCAACTATTGTATACTGAATTAATGTAAGTTGCCGATTGGCCAAAAAAGGCATTGTCTAGACAAAGAGTTTTCACTCCGTCATTGTAAGGATTCATCTGGGGGTGAGACAGTGCAAGGCTTACCCCGTTGATACATCTAGAGTGAGCCATATTCCATGAATTACGACCAAGGGTATGAATTCCCCTACCACTGAGCAATGAGCTTGCTATTTCGCTGAGCAATGAGCTTGCTGTAGGGCTGAGCAACGAGCTTGTTGTGAGACTGAGCAATAGGCTTGCTGTCCCATTGAGCAATGAGCTTACTGTGGTACAGACGTGTGATCCTACTTGGCGACGAGTTATCACCTCACCACAACAAAATAAGATCGAGGGTGAGACGGCCTCTGAGCCTACCTTGGCGATACACTCAAATTTAATGATAGGCCACTGGCCCACTATAGCACAAGGATGCTGAAACAAAATTGTTACAGCTTTTGTGCAACTGAGTTCCTGCAGCTAGCATGCGAACATGAAATCACGACTCTCATTCAGACGAATTCTCATGGCTCAAGTGAAATCTCTCGAGCATAACTCGCATGTGACCCCACTCTTACTCACAACAAGTTAAGCAACCAGAAAGGTAAAGCATGGCCAATTGGCCAAAAAGAGATTTTATTAATCATCAGAAATTTACATATAATGATGCATGAAGCATCCAGTACAACATTGACAGAGAAAAAAGCTCATACAACGAAAAGACCTCACTCAATGAAGCAAAATTACATTAGAAGAAGAAATGTAGAAATAAAGGCAAGAAGCTTAAAGGCTTGACACTACCATTCCTGTAAAAAGAGCAGAAAGCCAGCTACCAGTCAGTGAGCTCTCGCCTGCAGGAAGGACAATGACATCCGACTGCTTCTGCTTATATTCCTTTGACGTATCCACCTGAGCCAGACCCAGAGCAAATCAAAAAGTTGTAGGAAGCTGGCTGGCCAGGCAGCAGCTCATAAGCAATGCCTGGAAGAAATAGTCTGGGATCTATACAAGATTCCCTAAGAGCCTGCTAGATGGATCCTGAGGTAAAGCCACGTGCAATAGGCTATCCATATCTCTCGACACTCTACAATAGACCATCCATGCCTCGACAAACTTCACCGGAAGCCAAGGCATCAAAAAATGCAGGGGGCTCTTCAGCCTCTTCCATCAGACTCTCATACGGTAGAAAAGAGTAAAACCCCACAGCTATAAAAAGACCTGCTCGACCTAATGAAGAATCCAAAAGACATCTAATTGATCTTCATCCAATAACTGGAAACGAGCGACGATGCCACGCCAACGGCAAAAAATGGCAAACAGAAGAAAGTATGGTCTGAAGCAGAATGAAAAGATAGACAAGAAGTCTGAAATGATGTTTCGATCAAGCAAGGATTCTGACTGGAAGCACGAACAAATAGAGCCTCAGAAAACTTACAACTCCTGATTCATAAAGTAAACCGAGAGTTAGGGGCTTATGTTATAGGTAAAAAATGGCCTCAAGAGAATGAGACAAACCTATGCTCGGCTGAGGCCAAGTCCCTCGATTCACCAAGGATGCCCAGCAAACTTCGTTTCACCCTCCATCAAAAAGTGGCATAGCAAGGTTGTCCCATTATCAACTTGTGAAGCAATTAAACATCCTGCTCGAGCTCACCACCCCTACAGCAGCACCAAGCTTGCTACAGCGACCCCCCATAGTGACCTCGAGTTAGGAATCCCAGCTCAGGACGATGAACACTCTATATAGTAAGATCATATCGAGCGGTAGACACTCACAGATACAAATCCACGGCCGACAAGAGGGACCCATCCTGTAGCCTATATCCTGAAATAGCCAAATTTTAGTCTTTTATTATCTTTTCTATTTATATCTTGATGTAACACCACTGTAGCTTGTAATTAATACATGTAACCCTTCCCTCCTCTATAAATAGGAATGCATTGTTAGGAGAAGAGGAGGAGGCCAGTGCCTTATAAGCTAATAATCTGTATAAACAATTCTTAACATTAATAAAATCTTCACCATGGACATATGGTCTGTTATCATCCGGATTTAGCCGAACCACGTTAAAACTTTGCCTCTCTCTCTTCTTCCTCTTGTCCATCTGTGTCATCGCATCTCTTCTCAACACAGAAAGTAGCTTGATAAGAGAACTGATCTCTCATTGACAGGAACTTGGCCCCGAACCAAATTCCACCATCAACAATATGTTTGTTATGTTTTTTTGATAATATTTTAATTTAGTTTAAGGTTGTTTGGCACAACTCGATGCAATTCCTAGATGTTTTCTATTTGGTAGAATTTGGTGCTATTTTGATGCAATTTGTTTAGTCTTGAGGAGTTGCTACAATTTAGTTGATTTTGAAGTGTTCAAAGCATATTATGGTACATTCTGTGCTATGCAAGTCTTCATGTGATTTAAAGCATTATTTGATGACTTGTGATTTTTAGTGCCTTAATGTAATTTGGAGTACTATTTGGTGAATTTTAGTGTCTTCGTGTGATTTTAAGTATTATTTAGCGACTTGTGATTTTTGGTGCATTAATGTGATTTGGACCACTTCTTGGAGAATTTTGGTATTAAAGCACTGATTGAAGAAATTTGGTGTCTACATGTGATTTAGAGTAATGTTTGATGAATTTTGATGTTTTCATATAATTTAGAGCATTATTTGGTGTGACTTGTATTTGCACAGGTATAATTTGGTAAGGTTATCCTCTATTTGAAGTGGTTTAAACCACTAGTTCTGGCTGCCTAGCAGTGGATTAGTTCTGGAGTTTTTTTTTTTTGTTCAAGTGCATTTCTTTATTTGATATATTGCACTTGGCTATAACGAATACAACTTAGGAGTAACATGGTTTGTGGTAACATTGGTGGTTTTGGCATAATTCTAACCATAGATGTTGGTGATTTTGAGGACTAGCTAGGAAGTTAATGGAGTAACTCAAGGGAAGCTAGTAGAAGACTTCAAGAAGCTATGTCATTTGTGTTAAGGAGAACAACTAGAGGAAGGTCAAGGCAGTAACCAAGGGTAGTTGGCTAAAGACTTCTAGGAGTTGTATTTGTTGAGATTTTAGCATTATTTTTGGGGTTTATGAGTATTTTTGTTCAGGGGAGTTGTTCGCTTATGGTGTTTGTTGCGAGCTGTTCATGGAGAAGTTCAAGTCTTCTTTATAGTTATTTTTATTGCATTTTATTTTTTATGTAACAAGCTTAAGCTTTGTAAACTTCAACTTAAGAGAAAGTGTTAAAAAGTAATATTAATAATTAGGTTGAGTTATATAATGGATTTACTTGTAGTGCACCCAAAGTTAAGGGTCGGAGCTCTATATAAATAAAGTACTAGGGTTGAGTCTCTTGTAATTTAGCCGTCTTATTAATTCTATAATATATTAGTGTTATTTCATAATTCCTTTTAGGCTCTCTTTACTTTTTACCCTTCCTAAATCCTAATTATTTTGTCAACATTTAAGAGAAAATATTGAATTTTGTTGCCGATTACCTTAGTGGTGCAATGATACACATCTAGAGGTGTAAACGAATTGAGCTATTAGTGAGCTACTTAAGTTTGGCTCAACTTGGTTCATTTAATAAACAAATGAGTTTGAATAAAAAATTAGATTTGGTTAATAAATAAGTTAAGCTTGAGACTCTTAAAGTTTGGTTTGTTTAGTTCACAACCAACTCTTTTAAACATAAAAATTAAAAATATTGTTATATATATTATATATAATATCTGAGTATAAGGATATACAATATCATATAATTATTTTTTAAAAATTATACTATAGTTATAATTATTATCTTTATTTTTTATATTGGGTGATATCTTTTAAATATTTAGTATGTAATTTCTTTTAAGTAGAATGACTTGCTAAATAATTTCATAATTTGCACAGATTTAATAATATGAAGAATCTAAAGACAAAATAATAACTTATTTTGGATAAAATTTTATAATGTGATGAACTGAAGATATAAGTCTTTCATTTTAGTTATGAATAAAGATCATTTACATTTTGATTGAATTTATTGATTTTTTGTAAAATAATAAGTGACTTAAACAAGTTAAACTAGCTAAGTTCGAGCTCGTCCATTTATTAAATAAGTTGAGTAAAAATCAATTTGGATTTGTTTATTAAATGAGGTCCCATAAATGAATTGAGCTTGAAGTCAATATTAGACTTGTTTATTAAATGAGCTTGAGTTCGAGCTCATTTATTAAAAGAACGAGTTTGAAAATATTAAGGCTCATGTTGTTGTCTTTGCAGCTTTTCCCTTCAGTATCATTGAATCTCAATCTAGGATATTATATGTGTGTGTGTTAAGGGGCTTATTACTTTACCATAAAAAAATACAAGAATTGGAAAAAGAACAAAAAAATCTTCTCTTCAATAGGCATAAGAAAAGTGGTTACCATGAAATTTGCATTTGTTGGTATATTTATAAAAATTAAGATTCAATATTTATCTTTTGTAATTTTTGAATCCCGCAATAGAAGTTTTGTTACTTTGGCTTAAATCAAAATCCATGTACACATGAACTTAAACACATTCTTGATCTCCAAATTAGCTTCAAATCTGCAATCACAAATAAACGCTTCTCTCGATGGTTGTGGAATAGCTAATAGATTCCTTTAGTGCAAAAAAAAAAACATGCTCCAAGTCTTAGGAGTCTTAGATATCTCTAAGAGTATAACCGTGATTGTAGAAGAGCAAAAAATAGTATTTTTTGTGGTAGTTTTTAGGGAGCACAAATTTTCATGTATTTTCTAAAAAAAATTATTTCTTTAAAAGCTATCTATAAGACCTAATCTCAATCATACTCAAATTTCTTAAATTAAGAGATTATTATCAACACAAAAAATAGTATTTTTTTGTGGTAGTTTTTAGGGAGATCAAATTTTCATGTATTTTCTAAAAAATTTATCTCTTTAAAAGCTATCTATAAGACCTAATCTTAATCATACTCAAATTTCTTAAATTAAGAGATTATTATTAACACAAACTACATGTAGATAATATGCTTAAAAATGAATAACCACTAGATAAATCCACTTAGGATTTTATCTCTTTGTTTATCACAATTAATTGTTTAAACAAATTAAATAATTAAAGGATAACTAAATTAAAAAATAATCCCAAATAACATGCCAATGTGAATACATCATATGTCATGTAACATCTCCCATTAGTACACATGAGCATGCATACTCCTTAATTAAATGTACTTTTTTACCCTTTTAGCCATATAAGAAATGGAATGTGCGATCACACGAGAAAGGTACCAGTGAATAAATGACATACAATGTCACCCTTTAACTAGTATGACACTACTCAAGTCTTGTTATACCTCAAATCATCTACTTACACCATATTTTTGCATAGTTAATACCTATTAGATATATAGCCATGAGCATGCATACTCCTTAATTAAATGCACATTTTTACCCTCTAAGCCATACAAGAAATGGAATGTGTGACCACATGAGAAAGGTATCAGTGAATAAATGACATACTATGTCACCCTCTAGCTAGTATGATACTACTTAAGTCTTGTTATGCCTCAAATTATTGACTTACACCATATTTTTGCATCTTTAATCCCTATAGAGCCATGCAAAAAACTAGTCTATGTCTTGTGCTTATGGTTATATCAACTAGGCAAGTTTAGGCAACCACTTGGGCGATGAGCCACAAACCTATAGACATAAGATCAAATGATTTTTCCTTAGATACTCATGTTAATCCACCAAGTTTAAGTTGCTTTGCCAGACATGTTCCACTAGACTGTATAATTCCTAGCCCTTGGAGGTCATGCTAATATAGCAACACCCAACTTTAGATATATAACATATGTCCTAGCCCCAAAGGCTATGAATGTAGGACACTCACAAGTCCTATAGAACTCACATAAAGATGAAATATAGATCTCATTCAATCACTCCTTAACATAGGTCGGCTTACAACATATACAATATGAAATGTATGATACAGTGGAGCTCCCACCTAGGGCCTATCACACTCTTATATTAAATTGTACAAAACTCAGACTAGTCATCACAAAAAGACTAGTTTGAAACACAAAGTCTCAAATCTAGCTTCATACAGACTACATAGAGGTGCGAACATTCTTTTTACTTAATTGTGAGTCTCATTTTAGCTCACATCTAAGGCTACATGATTTTGACAATAAATCTTCACTTGCCACCTAGGCAACAAGAAGATCACCTACACATGGTACCTAGTAATAATTTAAGTCTTATCATATCTACTATTCAAGCTTTGGGGTGGATTTCTGGTGTGAAAGGGACAATCTAAGCCCGATGACCATAAATATATGCATCTAATAAACTTTTATTATATGTTAGCAAATGATAGAAAGATAGCTTTATTTTACCAAAAATAAAGTACAACACAACAATATATCAAATGCTCACCAAATCTAGACCTCTAAGATACTTATTTAAAACATCTTTTACAGTAGGTTTAGTAAAAGGTATCAATAAACTTATTACTAATGTTGATCTACTTTAAAAAAATAATCCCTATGCAATGGAATTATCTGTAGACTATCAAAGGCTAGGCTACAATATGAAATGACTCAATCTTCTAGCATAAACATGTAGCTCACTATGAACCAACGTTCATTTATGTATACAAGTTATTGTCATTGTTAGCTTTATACTCCCACTTAGATAGCACAAAGCCATATTTTAGGCTTTTATTAGATTTCTAAGTATGCCATTGGCTGTTCTCCAAATTGCAATCCTAAGGCAACTTCAAAATTTTAGACCATGCTGATGTCATACCGAGTATGCATCATAATGTTTATCAAACTAACTACTGCACTCACATATAGAACTTTTCCATTTGCATCATTTCTTCCTTTATCTTAGGACACTGATCTAAGCTTAGGTAAAAGCTTATATTTCTTGGAGTATCCATGAGTTTGAAATCAAGTATTCAAAATGCTTTAAATTCCCCTAAATGTAGGTTTCTTAAGACAAACTCAAGAATCTCTTAAAATGGTGTTTTAAAATTTTAACCTTAAGGACACAATTTACTTAGTCCAAACATTTCATCTCAAATATGAAAGACAACTATCCTTTAGTTGCTTGCTTCAACCCCATATTATTCTTAGCAAGAAAAAAGGCATAAAGTGAAAGAATACAAAATTTATTTTCCATTTTCTTGACATATACACAATGGTCCTCTTCAAATATGGTAAAGACCACCGTCTAATATATCATTAACAAGATGAATGCTTAAGTCCGTGAATGGATTTCTTTAATTAGCATAACTTGTGCACTTATTCCTTGGCTCCAAAGCCAATGGGTGAACTTATATAGACCTCTTCATTTAGTTCTCCACTAAGGAAGGTTGTCTTCACATCCATCTAGACCAACCCTAAATTTAAATGAGAAACAATTGCTAGGATAAAAGCAAAGGGATGCAAATCTCACCATAAAAGATAAGATATTTTTATAATCTACACATTTTTTAAGTGCATCGATTCATCACAAATTAAGCCTAATACTTGCACATCCATCATGGAGTACATTTCCTCTTTTATGGTACTAAGCTACTAATTCAAATCAAGTAAATGAAGTGCTTCTTTGTAGGAAGAAGACAAATCCATGTCCATAAAAAATATCAAGAAGAACTTACTTTCTATCTTAAAGTGTTTATAAAGAACATTTTTATGCAAGGTTCTTTGTAGTTGTGAATCTGGAGAAGGTTTGAATGGTAAGCTCTCACTATCTTTGACAATCTCATGATTTTGTGGATCCAAATCCTTCTTATAAGATTTAAGACACATGTCGTTGTCAACAAAGCATCCCCCAAAAACTTATGGGAGGTTTGCCTACAGGATTATAGGCCAACCATGTCTAGTAAAGTACAATTCTTTATTTCCATAACATCATTTTGTTATAGTGTACTAGGTATTGTTAACTGCCTCCATATAACTTTCTCTTCATAAAGTTTTTGAATTGATTAAATAAGTGTTCTCATCCTTGGTCGATTCAAAGAGCCTTAATGCTCGTCTCTTTCTGATTCTCAACCTCTGCCATGAAGCATTATAAACAATTCAAATCTTAGAGTAATTTGATAGTAGAAATATTACACCATACCTCAAGTAATTATCTATGAAAGTTATGAAATAGGATGCACCATGGCATGCCTTCATATTCACTAGGCCACACTTATCCAAGTGAATCAATTCTAAAGGACATGTGGCTCAATTAGCCATTCAAAAAAAGGTTTCTACTTGCTTTCTACCAACTAGCAACACATGGCTCACATATTGGAAGCTTTAATTTGGCAAGAAGGCCCAATAGCCTAACTCTACCTAGTTTGGACACTCTATCTTATCCAGCATGTCTTATTCTAGGATGACATCTAACATATTTAAATAAACTTCAATCATGGAAAAAAGATGCAATGCAAAGGATGTTATCTAAACTCAAATCCATATCTAACATAATCAAATCATATTACAAGCCCATGACCATAAAATGTTATCAAGATAAACAAACAAATTATTTATTCTTGAAACATCTAAGTTTTATCAAAGCTATAATAAAAAATAGATTATAGTAAACAATGAATGAAGCATATCATACAAGATCAATGTGTGTCTACCATGCATAGCAAACTAGAAGGTGCTAACATATAAAACCTCCATTTATAATCTTTTCCCATTGTTGCAAAATTTTTGTCACTAACATTCAATGGTAATCTATAAATCCTACATTATTATAGGTCACATTTTGTTGCTCATGTTTCTACAATCCAACCAAGGAGAGAGTAAGTGACAAAGACACGTGGATATGCTAAAAATTATAGGATAATGAGGGTAATAAAGGAAAATTTTTCTTTTCTCAAGACAATGCTTTACAAAATAACCTTTTTTTTTATCATAATTAAAGTATTTTAGCTTTAATTTTGCTTTTAAGATAAGCTTGATCCTTATGACATTTGGATACCCATCTAACTCAAGGTCCAAAATTATTCCCTTTTATTATTTCTAACATTAAGGCATATATCCTTTATATTACATAGTTTGTGCCACCATTATAGCACTAATTTATGAGTGAAAACTAATTTCACTAGTCTTCGAATGGACTATGATAAATGGATCTAATTAGGGTTAGGATCATTTTATGAGACCATGATCAGTTGCTTTATATCTCTCTAATTATGACAAAAATTACCCAAAGGTAATTAGCCATGAAATCTATTGAATTCATTATACGGTAAATCACAAGGTCAAGGTACAAAGTCCAATGGCAAATGCTCTACCATATTTTGATCTCAACTAATCATGCATATTTTTAGAAAATTTGGGTAGTTCATCAAACTTCTCAATAAGAATACTATGCAAATAGCTTTACATATAAAGCACATACTTTTATCCCTTTTGAACCAAGCTTCACAAGCTGTTGGTCATGACTATGGTATGCCTTATTCCTAACTTCAAGTTAAGACAAATCACTGATCAATTAATTGAGCAACAATTGCTCATGCAGAAAGTTCTAAACTTTTCTGTGCTAAGATATCAAGTTACTTCTATCCCTTCTCTAAGAAAGAGATTTATACTTTTGACAGTCATTTCATACATCATTGCAAATGATTTAATTAGTGCATATATCTTACTAATTTAATTAGACATTCTAATTTTCTCCTATATTACTAGATCAAAAATTTTGTTGTGCTAGTAATAATCTCTAATAGTATAAAAGAAAACTAACTAAAGAAACTTTGGTCCCACATATTCATTTCATTTATATATTCACAAATACATAAATATTTAAATCCATCTAAAGGATTCCATTGATATTTTGTTGCATATGCCAAAACAATGCAATATACCTATTAAGTTGATGCAAAACCATATCCCTTCACAATGCTTCCAAAAATAAAATACAATATTTAAAAATATTACATAATCATATTCCCACTACATAAATCTATGTAATAAAATAGGAATGCCACACTTTCTCTTTGCATATGGCATTATTTTGGAACATTCTTACATCACACAACATAGACATTTAACAAAATATGAATGTTTCTAAAACATGCATTAATCACAAATATAAGATAACATTATTTAATCATATAGATAAATAATGGAAATAAACATTTAGAAGCATACACAAAAATATGCAAACAATGAACAAATCATAAAATAAGAAGATTTTAAGGAAATGAATTTTTTTTAGAGAAAAATATGCATCTCCAAAATGATAAAAAAAATCCATATAACAAATAAATGAAACATTTGAAAACAAATTTCAAATATATGGAATAATATACAATTTGATGAATATATTAGAATAAAATGCATATAGGCATTAAAACATATTTTTTTGAAAAACAAAATTTTCATTCAACAAATAAATGAACAATAAAATTAAAAAACTAATTTTCAATAAAGGTATACCATGCGAATTAATGAACATATCAAACTAAAATGTATCAATTTAGAAAAACACATTTTCTAGGAACAAACAAAAAAATATGTTTCATTTAACATATAAATAAAATATTTCAAGACTAATTTAAAATAAAGAACATAATATGTATATTAAAATAAAAAGTATTTTTTTGGGAAAACATATTTTTCTTGAAATAAAAAAATTCTATTTAACAAATAAATGGATTGTTTGAAAAGTGATTTCAAACAAAGATATAAAATAAAAATTTATGAATAAAATATGAAAAATAATATTTTTTAATAATAATAATAATATCAAATATTATTATATTATAAAAAAAGCACAAGTTTTTTTCCTGAATTTTCACATTTTATATGCTTAAAAACTAATTTTATATCATATAAAAAATGAAACAGTGAAAAAAATAAAATTTTTGAAGAGAAATATATCATTAGAAAGATATTATTTTTATCTTTAAAAAGATATAAAATACAGTTCCAAAACATTTAGGAGGTATCTGCGCAAGACATTTAAACTTTTAAATGAAAAAAAAATTCAAAAAAATTCCCAATGCAGACCCAAAGAAAAATGGTTTTTCCTTATTTTATTTTATTTTTAAACTGTCCCGTCATAATTTGCGAAATTTTAAACATAACTCATTTATATTTTTAGAAACATATGAATACAAAAAATGCATCCTAGAAAATTTTGTAAGTTTGTTTATAAAATATGCATAAAGATTCTAACGCAGGAGATAAAAGAAGGAAATAAGTCAATGATAACTTTGATACTACTTTTGGTATATTTCTAAAAGTTAAAATTCGATATTTATCTACTATAATTTTTGGATCTCATACGCACACATAAACTAACTCATATTCTTAATTTTTAAATCTATTTTATATATGTAATTACGATCAAATGCCTTTTTTGATAATTGTAGAGTAACTGCCAAAGTCACCTATGATAGAAAAACATGTTTTAAATCCCACAAGTCTTAGATGATACTTTTCAAAATATAACCGTGATTGTAGAAAAACAAAAAAAAAAAATGCTGACTTTTAGAATGTACAAATTTTCATATATATATATATATATATTTTAAAAAATTTCTTTTTAAAAATTATCCAATTAATTATTTAAATAAATTAAATAATTAAGGAATAGTTAGGATTTAAAAATAATTCCATATCAAATGTCTATGTCACAGTATTCAATAATGAAATTTGGTAGAAAAATTGGGCCTTCCATGCTATACACATGCAAGTTTAAATAATACAATTCACTATAACAAAACATGTTTTTAGCGGCTGCTAAATACACGGTTAAAGTGACTTGGGTTCGACACCCACGAGAAGCAAATATTCCAATCACTTTTCGCGATGGTTGTGTACTAAACGTCGCTAATAGCCAAGTTTAATGGTGATAGTGTTGAAACCTTCGCTAAGTACCTTGTTTTTAGCGGCAGTTGTGTTAAAATCGCCGCTAAGTATGCGGTGCAACATGACTAAATTAGGTTTTGTTCCAGCTTGTCGGCATCAGCCTTTTGATCTCTCGCACTACAACGTCTCTCTCTCTCTGTGTCTGTCTCTCCATCTGAACACAATCAAGCTTGGTGGCTAAGGCATCCTGACGACGGTGGCGGCTTCTTTGAGGTTCGATTTCATCGATTTTCCGTTTTCAGTTTTCCCTTGATTTTTTATTTTTTATTGATATATATTGTTTAATTTTTGTAGTCTGGATGAACTGAATCAATGAACTGAAGCCTTATTCTTCTTTGATTTCTTTCGTCAATGACATTTTCATATTTCATTAGACTTCCAGTTGAAGTGATTACTACATGAATCTTTGATTGGTTATAACTTGTTATCAAAAGAAGAAGAATGAAAAAGCAGGTAATCTTAGGGGACCAAAATATGCAAATTAACCAAAACAATTAGATTAGAGTCAGAAATGAAAAGTAGGAGGTTTGGA
>JANHAO010009249.1:0-18543 GCA_026873985.1 Saraca asoca
GTTAAAATTTTAATAAATATAATTACATCATCAAATTTGTACATAAAATCTTTTGATAACAATTTTGAAGAAATTTTAAAAGTTTTAAATACATATGGAATGATGTAATGAGTTGAAATGAGGAAAAGAAACACATTTTCTCAAATCTTTGAATGTTTAAAGTTTTTTCATCAATCTATAATGTGTTTGTATAGAGGATTATAGTTTCTGATTTATCTAAATTAATTCAATTAATAATTGAAATCATATAATATCAATTAAATATATATGGGATAATGTAATGAGTTGAAACGAGGAAAAGAAAAACATT
Organism: Saraca asoca; assembly: GCA_026873985.1. Lineage (NCBI taxonomy): Eukaryota > Viridiplantae > Streptophyta > Magnoliopsida > Fabales > Fabaceae > Saraca > Saraca asoca. Next base: position 311 of record JANHAO010009249.1, read on the forward strand.
TTCTTAAATCTTTAGGATGTTTAATGTTTTTTCATCAATTTATAATATGTGTGTATACAGGATTGTAATTTTTAGTTTAACTAAATTAATTAAATTAAAAATTAAAATAATATAATATTAACTAATTATAAATTATTAATAGAAAGCCTTATTAAAATTTTAATAAATATAATTATACCATTAAATTTGTACATAAAATCTTTCGATAACAATTTAGAAGAAATTTTAAAATTTTTAAATACATATGAAATGATGTAATAACTAGAAATGAGGAAAAGAAAAATATTTTCTCAAATCTTTGAAATGTTTAATGTTTGTTATCAATGTATAATGCGTGTTTATAGAGGATTATAGTGTCTGATTTTTCTAAATTAATTAAATTAATAATTAAAATAATATAATGTGAATTTGTTATAAATTATTAATAAAAAGTCTTGTTAAAATTTTAATAAATATAATTATACCATTAAATTTGTACATGAAATCTTTTGATAACAGTTTAGAAGAAATTGTAAAAGTTTTAAATCCTGTAATGAATTGAAATGAGGAAGAGAAAAATATTTTCTAAAATCTTTGGAATGTTTAATATTTTTTCATCAATGTATAATATGTGTATATAGAGGATGATAGTATCTGATTTATATAATTAATTTAATTAATAATTGAAATAAGGTAATATTAATTATTTATAATTATTAATAGAAAGCATTGTTAAAATTTTAATAAATATAATTATACTATTAAATCTATATATAAAATCTTTTGCTAACAATTTAGAAGAAATTCTACAATTTTTAAATACGTAAGGATCGATATAATGACTCGAAATGAGGGAAAGAAAAATATTTTCTCAAATATTTGAAATGTTCAATGTTTTTTCATCAATATATAATGTGTGTGTATAGAGGATTATAATTTATAATTTATATAAATTAATTAAATTAATAAACCCATGTTCTGTTGAGCTAGTGCAAATATTCTTACTAAGAAATGCTTTCATTCACATTCTATTTTTTTTTTTTGAAATTTTTTATTTTTTATACATTTGTCAATTTATATGAAATATTATAATTTATATTATCACATGTAACAAATATATAAAGTTTATGACTTTATTAATTAAAATTGTAACACAATTTTTTTTTTGAAATGAACAACTTTATATAAAAAATTATAACTTTTTTGAGAAAACTTATATAGTGCTATTAAATTTTTAATAAAATATACAAATTTAGCAACATATTCCATTTTTTTTTCCTCTCCCACATAAATCCTCGCAAATTTTTATAATCTTGAATGAAACAACATTTTAAATGATTTGCAAAAGTCTAGATATAGTGCTACTAATTAAAATTGTGACTAAGACAACATGTATTATAGATTAAGCATAGAAGAAATTCCTTTAAGCTTGCAATATTATATTATATTGATTTCCATATATTTTTTTAAAGTAAAAATTTTGATGCATAGTTGTCACTCTTGTGTTGTTCTGATAAAAAGAAAGAAAATATGACTATAATAATTAGTGAGATTTAGTATAATATTTTTAAAAAATAAAATAAAATAAAACAAAATTTTAAATAGGTGCATTTTTTTATTAAAAAATGATAAATACTTGATAAATATATAAAGCTTTAGATCTAACACAAAACACTAAAAAAATTAAAAATAATATTAAATTCCCAAATAATCTTGAAAACATTTTTACTATTTTAATAATATTTTTAGATATATAAAAATTAATTAAAATATAATACTATAACATTTTCATGAATTTTTTTAATTGAATCAAATATTATAGTATAATTTTTTTTACAATATTAAAATTTTTGAAGCATACATAATTCTACTCTATATCTTGCCTCAGTGCGACTATGTGCACGTTAAAATCGCAGAAGTATGAAAATAACCTCAGTATTCTTTGTCGGCGCGTTTTATTGGCACCAATTCATTGGAGACAGTCTTTTAGCATACTTCCATTCATAGTAGATCCCATCCAAATACAAAAATACTATAGCAAAAGAATATTATTCAATTTATTTTCTTGTCATTTCTACGACCTTTTCTACGAATGCATTACCGGCTGCGTAAAGAAAAGAACAAACAACTTAACTTAGAGGAGTTCAAAGAGATAGTCAGAGATGAAGATCACAGCTTTGTTGGTGCTGAAATGCACGCTGGATGGATCAGATCTGGTTATACTTGCGAATGCTTCTAATGTAAGCCACTTTAGGTACTTCCAACGCTCCAACGTCAAGGAGTTCATCATCTTTGTCGGTCGCACCATTGCCAAATGCATTACACAGGGCTAACGCCAGTCCGTCCAGCATGAAGGTGTGTACTCCCTTTTTCTCGATTCCTATGTTAGGGTCTACATGGCAGTGCAAGCTCGAAGCGAGTCTTGCTGCATGACCATGCGAGCTCAATCTTCACGCTTGACACTACTAGTGTGAGCTCGTCATCCCAGTTACTGCACGTTGCGCGAGCTTGTCATCCCAGTTACTACATGGCCAGCATATGCGAGCTCGACGTCGAACCCAGATGCTTAGTTTCTGTGCGAGCTCATTGTCCAACTGAGTTGTTGCAGGCTGTGAGCTCGCCGTCAAACTGAACTACTACATGGTTATCACACGAGCTCATTTGTTGTGCTAGCTGATCAGACCTTGCTGGTACATGGTCGCTGTGAGCTTAACAACCAACTGAGTTACTACATAGCTTGCTGTGAGCTCATCTTCGATCCCTCTATGCTTGGCCACTGCAAAGTCACTTGCTGAGGCCAAAGAACTTCTGCCTCAGAATGATGCTGCCTTATATACACTTCGGCTTGAACTGTGTTGAAAGCATCTCGGCTCGATGCTGTCTTCGATAAAAGTTATGTTCTGTTGAGCTAGTGCAAATATTCTTATTGAGAAATGCTTTCATTGACATTCTATTTTTTACAAATTTTTATTTTTTATACATTTGTCAATTTATATAACATATTATAATTTATGTTACCGTATGTAACAAATATATAAAGTTTACAATTTTATTAATTCAAATTGTAACATAGTTTTTTTTTTAAATGTATAACTTCATATAAAAAATTATAACTTTTTTATGAAAACTTATTGTTGACACCAAAATCCGGTTAACTAGTTTGAGTTCAATGTCATCCCTAACTACAAGTAAAATATAGCAGAAAACTAAAAAGAAGGATAATGGGAGAGAAGGAAAATAGCAAACACCAAGAGTTTTATTGTGGTTTGGTTAAAAGCAAGTTGGCCCCTACGTCCACGGTGGTTTTTGATTATCAACTGAATATTGTTTTGCAGTGTTTCAATGCAACGACGGTATTCTCTCATAGTGTTCTCTCTATATTTAGGCGGAGTTTCTGCATGCAAGTTCTTCCTCTCTTGACAATGGTCACCCCTTTCTATTTATAAAAAGGGGAAGGTTACTAGTGTAAATTTACAAGCAGTAGAATGATTATTTTTACCATAAAGGGCATTTAATGCTTAGCATCGGGTAATTAATGCTAGGCAAATCTTTGTCAGACTTTCTGGGGTTGATGTGTTGATTTAGAGGCTGAGCTGTCAGCTAGAGTTATGTGCCTTTGATTGTTGACTAGACTCTGTACATGTGTCTGGCCTGCTAACCTCATGATCTGGTAGTGTGCAGGTGGACGAGCTGGAGGTTCCAATTGACCTTACTGTTCTCGCTTGATCATTCTCCTCGAGGATGGTTGGAGGAACACCCCATTGGTTGATGAGTGCGAGGCCATCTCATCGAGTCACATTCCTGGCCATGATGTCACTCATCGTCCTCAGTAGCTTGTTGCTCTCATTGAGTGATCTCGACCCTTGATTTGGGCCTCCACATGGTTGGCTATGCCTCTAACTGGACTTCATCTGGCCAAAGCTGTACTTTCCAGCAAATGCTTATAACATAAGCTCCCCAACTCTCAGCTCGCTTCGTGGGCTGGGAGTTGTAATCGGTAGCCAAAGTCTCTGTTTGTAGTCTATTGGGTGGATAAGTCTTCATGTCCAGACTGTTATGTTGTCTTTTCTATCTTTCAGTCTTTCAAAGTTTCATTTCCCTTGCTTTAGGCCATACTTCTCACTATGAGCAGTTTTCATCCGTTGTCATGGTGATCTCATTTTTTGAATTATCTGATCTAGAGCAGTCAAATGCTCTTTGGGTCATTTGATGAACCTAGACTGGCTTATAAAAGCTTGAGGGGCTCCTTTTGCCTCTTTGTAAGATTGCCTGATGGATGCATTAGTCAAGCTCTTTGTGCTTCTAGTAGTTTGGCTTCTGGTGAAGCTCTTTTGGTCGTGTATGGTCTATTGCAAAGGTTTTGAGGGTATGAATGGCCTATTGCATGTGGCTTCCTTGCGTAGATCTTCTTACTGGCTCCTAGAAAGTTTTGTGTGAATCTGGGATTACTTCCTCACGGTCCTTTTATGAGGTCCAGCCTTGCCAACTAGACTCCTGATTTTAAGATGCTCTAGGTTTGAATCAGGAAAGGAACCGTTGGCTGAGAAAGGCTATAAGCAGGAGCGGTTATGTTGGCGGGAGTTTCATCTGATGGGAGTTTGTCTCGTAGAGGCTGGTTCTCCCTCCCTTTGTTGAATAAGTAGCTTTAAACTTTTGCTTTATTCTTGTATATCAAATCTTCTAATGTAAATCTACCTTATTGAAAGAGGTCATTTAATGAAACTTCAAGCATTGCATTTATATCTTTTTCCTTTATAAGCTTGTTATACTAATGATCTAGTTGGTTGCCATCGGCAATTCGACTAACTCTTGCAAAATCATAACTCGGTATTCATTATAAGGAGTGTCTAACGGGTCGATCAACCCCAGATATTAGAAATAAAATTTATGTCAATAGGCTTAAGGTAATAAGCTACAACTTAAAGGATATGTGTCGCATGCAAGACCAGTTGGTCACTTCGGTTCACTTTAATTGGCAAGAAGCATGAGCATTAAAATAATTTTGAGGCCAAATTCAAATAATAGAGTGCTCAAGCATTGTTGCTGTTGTGAGGCCGAGCTTCCATGCAGGCTGCATTGACACATCAATCTGCGCGAAAATTTGGTGCTCATGGCACTTCTTGGATGCAAAGCCTTTGAATTTCCCATGCAAGATTTTTGTGCGTGAAGCACTTCTTGGACGCGGCTCATGCAAGGTTTTTGTGCGTGAAGCACTTCTTGGACGTGAGGTCTTGAAGTTGTCTATGCAAGGTTTTTATGCATGAGGCACTCATTGGACTCGTGGTCTTCAAGTTATCCGCGCAAGGTTTTTATGCATGGCTAGAACTTCTTGGACATGAGGTCTTGGAGTTGTCCACACAAGATTTTTGTGTGTAAAGCACTCCTTAGACACGATTCATGCAAGATTTTTGTGCATGGCTAGCACTTCTTGGATGTGAGATCTTGGAGTTATCCGTGCAAGGCTTTTGTCCATGAAGCACTCCTTGGATGCAGCTTACGCAAGATTTTTATGCATGGCTAGCACTTCATGGATGCGAGTCCTTGGAGTTATCCGCACAAGGTTTTTGTGTGTGAAGCACTCCTTGGACGTGGCTCACGCAAGATTTTTGTGCATGAAGCACTTCTTGGATGTGAGGTCTTGGAATTATTTGCGCAAGGTTTTTATGCATGAAGCACTCTTTGGACATGGGTTGCACAAGATTTTTGTGCATGGCTAGCACTTCTTGGACATGAGGTCTTGGAGTTATCCATGCAAGATTTTTGTGCATGAAGCACTTCTTGGACGCGAGGTCTTGAGACATCGTCGTGGTCCAACCCTGTGCGATCTGCAATGCTATGAGTTGCTTGGTTCTCCCATTTATCCCACAAGTAACTTTTTGATTTCCAATGGCAGCTGGTAATGATTACTTTAAATTCTGATTGGCATGAGTCGCGCCATCATGAGCTAGGCATTGTCTTGCTTCAGGCCATTGGATCGTGGGTAACTAATGAACCCTTTGATCAAACGGTGGGGTTGTACCCCTTTATAAACTAAGGGGGAGTTTTCTCCCTCCCTCTCAATCAACATTTGAAATCTCCAAAGGCCCAGTTTCTTCCTGCTCGCTTGTCTTTTCGATCACTGTGACAGTTCTTTCATCACGCATTTTGCATCGATTTTGGTCTGATTTTTGGCTATTCCTCAAGTTCTCCTCACTGGAAACTGCTGTTGTGAACTGCTTCAAGCCTTCTGGCTCTGCAAATCACAATAAGTCTCCTTTTACCTTATACTTTTCAAGGTTTTCCTCTTCCATAAGTGGTAGGAAACTTAACTGTAATTGGTTGGGAATGATAGGACTATTAGGTAGAGCTTTTTTAGATGTTTTAGCCTATTTGAACCGGTATAGTTAGTCTGCTAGTAGACCTTAGGGCTTTGGATATCACTTTTAGCCTTTCGGGATTCTGGGATTTAGTTGTTGTGTCTTCTCCATTTGTCGGAGTCTAGGTTATTGATGCGATGACTTAGGGTATGCATAGCCTATAATATAGAAGGGTTGTCAGTCTTTGTCTTCGGTATGTTCACTCTTAGTGACCTAACCAGCCTTTTTTCTTTGTGTAGATGGGAGCTGGTCATGCACATCGCCGTTATTTCATCAGGAACGACGACGACAAACCCAAATCATCTTAAAGCACGGGAATCACGCGTTACGCTGGTGAAGTGACCTCGAGTGGAAGGGAGGTTGCTATAGAATTTAGTGCCCATTCATGTGAAGCATTCATGAAGCATACATCAACTGTGCACCTTCATGTTGTTCAATCTGCAATTGAATTGTACCGGATTCCTAAAGGGTGTAATGCTATGGTTCTTGGCTCGGGCGATTACACTCCCTATCCCCTTTAGGGCTTTATTGCAATCTGTCTCCCCCATCTTACGGTGAGACTTAGATTTCCTATGTAGCCATTCATTGTTGATTTTTTAAATAAAATAAAACTTAGCTCATTCCAGCTTACACCAAATTCCTATGCTTCACTTATCTCATCAACCCTTATCCATGTGGGTAACGGTCTTCCACCACCATCTCTCGAAACTTTATGCTTCCTGTATGACCTCAGGTATGCAAATTCGGAGGATAGACTTTATTATCTCTTAGCTCGGCAGATGTCGTATAAGAGTATCTTGTCAACTGGACACACCAAGGGGAGATCCAACGTGAGGTGCCATAAATCTCATTGGCTCTACGTCTCGTGCCCTTTGTTGTGATATCTTAAGAATTTTGACTTTATTCTCATTCTGGGTAGGTAGACTAGGAGCGAGTGAATTCAGCTATACTTTAATATTTGCTCTTGATTTTGACCTTTGCTTGATCTTGCAGATGGGACCAGTAAAAAGCCCACACTAAAGGCTAAGGAGTTGGGGATCTTGGATTGGTTTGTAATGTTAAATGACCTCAAGAACGATTTCAAGTTTAATGACCAAGCTCACTTCATCAAAAGATATCGAACTTACAAAGGAGGTCGAGATCCGTCCAGCAGCGGAACTCAGACTTACCAACTTTGATGACTACTACAAAGTCATGGAGCTCATCCTTAGTTCGCTACCTTCAGACAACGAGAATGAGGCTCCTCCAACCCCCGAGATAGGTTCCTCTCTAGTCATTGCAAACTAGCCCTAACCCTCGAGATCGATGTGGCTTCAATTGTGGCAAACCAGTCGGCAACCTTCATCACGGTCCCCTCACAAGAACTAGCTCCAGCACCATGACTTGAAGAAATGGCTGCAACAGATGTGACTACCCTTTCCAGTCTTCCTCCCAAGAAATAGAAGGTTTGGATAGGGGAAGAAGAAGATGACCTCTCGTAAGGGCATTGCATTAGTGATCGAACCCGTGAGACCACTAGCTGAGCCCAGATCCAAGACAGAAAAGTATGCCCAGACCCTTGTTGAGAGCATGGGAATGATCTTGGGGCCCAGCAGTAGGATCGAAGTGTTGGAGGCCGAAGAGTTCACTCTCAATAGGCTGGTGGGATATGCAACTCGTCATGGCCTTGTGGTAAGTGTTGCTCCTTGTCTCAATTGTTGCATTTGCTTTGTAGTCTAACCTTGTTGTTTATTTTTGTAGAACCTATTGATGCTGATGAAGATTGAGAAGGCGCTTCGAGGCCAAGACAATGAGAAGTCTGCTCTCATGGATGAGCTGGCAGTCTCCATAGCTTAGATCTTGGAGTTGAAGGGGAAGACCAAAGAAGTGGAAGCAACTTTGTCTCGTAAGGTAGGGCAACACGAGCTTGCTGAGATAAACTTTGGTCTTGCTGCCAACGACCTGAGGAAGGCCAGGATGGATCTGAATAAGCCTCAGTCACATGCACGAGTAGTCATAAAGTTGGTTGAAGCTGTGAGCAAAATGCGAGATCTGCTAATCAGTGAGCTGAGGCTGCTGGCACAGAATTAGAGGTGTTGAAGAGGAAACTTCAGCTTGCAAAGGAAGAAGCGGCTAGGGCTAAAGCAGAGGCGTCTTTGCTAGTGGCAGAAGTGGCCCAAGAAGTGAGGACAAAGACTTGTGTTGCCTTCTTCTTCACCTTCTAGGAGGAACATCCCGAGCTGGACTTCTCCTTCTTTAGTCCTCAAGCTGTCGAAGTTATGGATTGCTGCAGAGCAAGAGCTACTAGGATCAGCTCTATGAAGAAAGGATAGAGCGTTAAGGTCCAAGTCCCTCCTGCTATAGTCATAGTTCAAGGAGAAAATAGTGCACAGGTCGCTGAGGCTGCTTTAGCAGTTGAAGTTCTAAATGCTCTAGCTTCAAACCCCCAACTTGATAACGGCTTGACTTTTGAGGCTCCAGCCTCTAAGAATTTGTAACTCTAATTTTTTCTTCTCTTTTATGAGATTTATCATAAACTTTATGAGGAACTTGTATGGGATAATTTTATGACAATGAAAGTTGTATATATCTTTCTTTGTTACTTGCATGCTTGAATATACGGGGCTTTTTGCTTATATTAGGACAAGGACCAAACATGCTATATGAACTATCACTATATTGTACGATACATAACTTTGCATAGAATTCTGTTCGAATCTTATTCTGGAAAAATGCAAAGAATTAGATACACATTTATAATGGATCAACTCATATACACCGGGGCACTTATTCATAATAATGGCAAAGCTGTTTGGCATTCCAAACGTGGGGGAACTCCATTCCATTTCATATCTGCTAGGTGGTAGGCTCCATCACTCACATTCCTTTTGATGAGGTATGGACCTTCCCAGTTTTGTCCTAAGGTCCCCTCACTGGGTTTATGGGCTCTAAGAAGGACAAGATGCAAGATGAGGTCACCAAGCTTGAATTTTTGAGCTCGCACTTTGCAATTGTAGTACCTCGCAACGCGTCGTTGGTGGGCAACAACCCTAAGGCTAGCTCATTCTCTTACTTCTTCCACAAGGTTCAGGTTTGTAGTGAGCAGTTATCGTTATCTTCTGGGTTAAAGGAAATTCTTCACTATGTTGTGACTTCAAATTCTGCTGGAATCATTGCCTCACATCCATATACCATTAAAAAGGGGGTTTCCCTTGTGAAGTTGTAAGGTGTGGTCTCATAGGCCTAGAGCACTGCCTTCAATTCATCCACCCAGGCTCCTTTTTTAGCTTCCAGCTTGGTTTTCAAGATCCTTTTGACAAGCATGTTGATGGCCTTTGCCTGTCCATTGGCTTGCGGATGGTTTATAGCTGTGAAGCTTTTAATGATTTTGAATTCATCACAGAACTTAAGGAATTGCTTGCTAGTAAACTGGGTCCCATTATCGGTAACGATTAGCTGAGGGACCCCAAACCTACAAATGATGTTATTCCACAAGAACTTTTTAACCTTAGAAGTTGAGGTTTTGGCAAGTTCCTTTGCCTCTGCCCACTTAGTGAAGTAGTCCATGGCTACTATTGCATACTTGCAATTTCCTCGAGCTTTAGGATGTGGCTCAATTAAGTCCATTCCACAGATCGTGAATGGCCATAGACTGATCTTCTGCTTCAAGTAGGCTGACAGAACTCGTGGCACATTTCCAAACCTTTAGCACTTATCACACCTCTTAACGAGGTCCATAGCATCTTGCTTCATTGTTGGCCAGTAGTATCCTTGTCGAAGGGCCTTTTATGCCAAAGATAGCCCCTCAGTATGGTTTCCACAATGTCCTGTATGAATCTCCCTCAGGACAGTATTGCAATCCTCGCCATCTATGCATCTCTGAAATGGGATTGAAAATCTTCTCTTGTAAAGTGCATCGTCCCAAATGCAGTATCTAGCTACTCGAGCTCACAGATGTTGCACCTTGAGTTTATCCATTGGTAGCCTTTCATTCTATAGGTAGTTCAAAATTAGATTCATCCAGGAATTAGGCGCTATGGCAATTGCCATCATGACATCTTGTTGCTTGATACTTTGGGATGGAATGAGCTCTACCGGGATTGCTCCTAGATCGAGATCTTCAGTAGTGGATAGATGAGCCAAGGTGTGAACATGCATATTTTGGGCTTGCGAAATCTAAGTGATCTCATATTGTAGGAAGGAGCCTAATGATTCTTGGACCTTTTGGAGATAATTCACCATCTTTGGCCCCTGAGCTTGGTATTCACCCTTTACTTAACAGACGATGAGTTACGAGTTACTAAAAATCTTTAATTTTTTGGCTCGCACCTCCTTAGCTAATTCCAAACCGACTAACAAGGCCTTATACTCAGCTTCATTGTTAGTAGCTTGAAAGCTAAATCTCAAAGTGCAAAAGACTTTTTGTCCTTCTGGACTGATGAAAAGCATCCCCGTTCTGACCTTTTGATCACTGGATGACCCATCAATGTATAATTCCTACCATGAGTTTTCAATAATTTCTTCTTCCTCTTACACGGGCCTTGTGAATTCTGCAATGAAGTCAGCCTGTGCCTGCCCCTTGATAACTAATCTAGGGTTGTATTGGATGTCAAACTGGTCAAGCTCTATCGCCCATTTGAGCAGCCATTTTGAGACGTACGTCTTTTGCAAGACTTGTCTCAGCAAGAATTGTCTGAGGACCCTGATACTATGGGCTTGAAAGTATGGTCAAAGTTTTCTTGGGGCAATGACCATGCAGTAGATGAAAATTTTCCATGGGTGAGTATCTCGTCTTGGCATCTAGTAGTCTCTTATTTACATAATAGATGAAAAGTTGAGTTCCTTCTTCTTCTGCATTAGGGCCACGCTCAAGGCATGCTGGGATACCCCTAGGTATACAGTTATTTCCTCACCCTCTTTTGGTTTGGACAGGAGAGGTGCTTGTCCGAGGTATGACTTGAGTTCCCGAAAAGTGACTTTGCACTTTGAGGTCCATTTGAACCTCTTCGCCTTTTTGAGGATGTCAAAGAAAGGAATATATTTTTCCGTTGCCTTTGAAATAAATTTGTTGTGCACAACGATTTAGCCGTTTAAGCTTTGGACATCCTTTGGATCGGGGGGAAAATGCATACCAAGGAGTACTCTGATTTTCTCTAGGTTCACTTCGATCCCTCTATTATTGACTATAAAACTGAGGAATTTACCTAAGGCCACTCCAAATACACATTTGTGTGGGTTCAGCTTCATCCGATACCTTATCAAGTTTGAAACATCTCTTCTAGATCATGGATGTGTTTAATGAGTTGTTTGGATTTTATTAACATGTTGTCATTGTATACCTCCATGATCTTGCCGATCTGTTCTCAAAACATCATGTTTACTAATCGCTGGTAGGTTGCCCTCACGTTTCTAAGCCCGAAAGGCATTTCCTGATAGCAATATAATTCACTATCAGTAATGAACAAGGTATGCTCTTCCTCCTGCATGGCCATTAGAATTTGATTGTACCTTGAATAGGCATCCATGAAGCTAAAGAGTTCCTGCCAGGCCGTCGCATCTACATGCTGGTCTATCCTCAGCAAAGGAAAACTATCTTTGGGGCATGCCTTATTAAGGTTAGTAAAATCAATACACATCATCCATTTCCCATTCTTTTTCTTTATGAGGACGGGATTGGCCACCCAAGTGGGGTAATGCGCTTCTTCAATAAAATTGTTCGTTAAAAGTCTATCCACCTCTTCTTTCAATGCCATGTACCATTCAGCCATCATGGGCCTCCTGTTTTAGCAAACTAGTTTGACCCAGGAGCCGATGTTAAGTCTATGCGACATCACATTCGAATCAATGCCTGCCATGTCTTCATGGTTCTAGGCAAAAATGTCTAAGTTTGCCTTGAAGAATTCTGTTAGCTACATTTTCACATCAGGTGGCAGCATTTACCCAACTTAAGGCACCTCTATTTGTCCACCTCAAGTTCTTCAATTAGTTCTGTGGCTCGTTCGATGTCTACCTCTTGAGGATCAAGGTCGTGGCTCACTCTTTTCGTGCTCATTGCCTGGGATTCTCCTCTAGACACCACATTCACCTTGTTCCCTTGAGCTTTGAAGTTAACCATGTCCTTGCAACAACGTCGGGCTATCTGCTGCTCCCCTTGCATACACCAGACTCCGTTTGGGGTCAAGAACTTGATGGTCAATATCTGATTGATGTCACGATATCAAAATCATTCATAGTGGGCTACCCCAACACTACATTATAGGTTGAGAGACAATCTATAATCAAAAATCCCACTATGATAGTTGCTTGTTGGTTGAGGTCCCCTAAAGTGGGTGGGAGTCTAATTCATCCCATCGGGAGTATCCCATCTCCTGTAAAATTGTAAAGGGCCTCAAGTGAAGGGTCCAGTTGACTCATGCTCATGCCCATCTGATCGAAGCACCCTTTGTACATCACATTGATAGAACTCCTAGTATCGACCATTATCCTTCTCACCTCGATGTTGCCAATCTTTGCCCGGATGATGCTGTCAGCATTATGAGGAAAATGGATTCCCAATGCATCCTCTTCCATAAACAAGATGCTATCTGAGGCTAGTTTAGCCTTCTTGGGGGGTCTATCACTCTTCACATGACTTGGAAGAAGAATGCGGCCCGCAACTTGCACATAGTGATCATGTGATCAGTTTGAAGTACCTGCAATGTGAGGTCCACCATGTATGGTGAAGATGGTCCTCATAGAAGGTGCTTCCTCACACTCAGGGGTTTGGTGATGGTGCAGCGTGGGTTGCAAAGGGCATGTGGGTCGTTGTCCTGGGGATCTCACCACATAGTCCTTTAGATGGCCTCTCCTAATGAGGTTCTCAATGGTGCCCTTTAATGCCTAATAATTTGAGGTGTTGTGCCTCACTTTGCTATGAAAGGCACAAAATTTGTTGCGACTCCTCTTCTCAAAATCTTCATTGTAACTCTCGGTCACGAAGATCCTGTCTGGAGTATCCAACAAAATAATATAGGTATCGTAATGACTTCGAGGTTGAAGTGATAACACAATATTTCATGTCCTCATACTTACCATTTTAAGGTCTTAAATGACATGTTTCTAGCTGTGTTAGTGTGTATTTGTGATTTGGTACTAATTGGATTCATTTTACAAAATTCTGCATAATTGGCCATTTTAAGCAGTTTCTGTATTTTAGCTACAACTCGAGCTATACTTATCCAATTTATGTGATTCTTGTCTTGGAGGAAACATAAGAGAGAGAACTACAATTTTCATGAATGCTACAAAAGCTGAATCACATAATTGGTCATCCAAAATTAGAGCTCAAGTTAGAATTAGAAAATTATCTCAGCACTGTCTTGGGCAACTGACCTTTATTCATTCACCAGACCATAACTTGAGTTACAGTGGTCGAAATGAGGTGAAACAAAGTCCAAATGGAAGCTAACACATAAAGCCACAATTCATATGCAGACTTCCCATACTAAAATGATCAAATTGGGCATAAAAAATAGGCTGCAATTCGGAGGTAGAGAAGCTACGAAAATGGGTCCTATAGAGTTGAAGTTTTCAGGCCCCAATTGACATAAGCTTAAGCCTAATGCAACTCCCTTTACTCCAGCCCACACTAAACCAGCTAGAGACCTAAAAAGAAGAAGAAAAAGTAGGAATGCGGTTTACCAAAGAGCCAGAACATGCAATGGCAGAGGCTGCCATCTAGACTAGCCATCATTGCCTTCTCCCTACTTTGCAACTGACTCCTTTTCTCTACCTGGGAAAGACCATTTTGGGAGATTTTTGCTTCAGCTTTGAAGCTGAGTTTTAGTGTAGTTTTAGGGTAGTTTCTAGTAGCTTAGGTTAGCTTGTTTTTCTTCTATTTTTCCTTGTATTTTTGGCCTACCATGGAAGGCTGAAGTTGTAACTAGTTCAAGGGGCTACAACACTTGAAGATTAATGAAGAAATTTTGTTCTTTGATTCTATATTTAATTATTGGCCATCTCTTTCCTATTTCCTCTCTATTTTTTACTATGTTTTCTGAATTGATTGGCTTCAATTGGTCTAGTTAACTATATGATTGTGGCTTCATGATCTATTATAGAAGAGGATAGGAAAACTAGGCAATGCATTGAGCTTTTGATTTATTGTTTGCTTGGTTGAATCTTGACTGCTTAGGATAGATTCATTAATCATTTCAAGGTTTCTTGTTATGGTTTTCATCAATTGAATGAACCTTATGTGACCGAGGATGCATTAATCTCAAGTTGGTTAGTTCCTTTGTCTGGTTGCATGTGTTTGTTGTAGTTTTAGTTTCTATTTTTGTTAGTTTATGTTAGTTAGTTTCTGGCAAACCACCCCCTGCCCCCACCCCCTATGTACATCTCCTAATATCATTAATATCATTCATAAATGATCTTTAGGTTTGACTCAAAGTTGCCTATGCTACAAATAATTTAGGTAGTTTCATTACTATAAATTTCTAATTCGATCGGGCTCGACACACACGACCATGAAGCTATTTATTCTGGGCCTTCTTCGTGGTCTAGCCTCTAGAATGACCTCTTTGGCCCTCTTTGCTGCTCTCGTCTCCACTTCTCTTCTTGCCTTAATTGGAGGCACCTGCCTCCTCCTTCTTATTCAACTTCTTCAGCTTGAAGGTCTCTTCCCATCAGATTTCTTTAGCGGCTTGCTCATAGAACTCACCTAGGCTTTTGATAGGGGACTTATACATATCCTTGTATAGTTTCCCATCTTTTAGGAGTCCAGTTGAGATTGCCGTGAGGATACTCTTGTCCAGCGGATTTTCTATGTTGCTAACTTCTTGTCAAAACCTAGTGATATAGTCCTTGAGTGACTCATCTTTCCATTGGAAGACCATTGCTAAGTGGTAGGATAGGGCAAGCTGCTTCTTTAATGCCCTACACTGGGTAAGGAACTTTCTTTGACATTCCTCCCAGCTCCGTATGCTGTGAGCTGGGAGACTTCAGAACGATGTCCATGGCTCCTCTGTAAGCATGGCAGGGAAGACTCGACACTTCACTAGTGGATTAAAGGTTTGCAAGTCCATCTGAACGTTAAAAGCATCCAAATGACTGTAGGGATCACTATCCCAATTGTACAAGGGAATGTTTGGGATCTTGAGCCTATGGGGAAGGGGCTCTATCTCAATTATACTGGAGAGTGTAGTTCTCTCCTCATGGGACCCTCGGTTACTTTGGGACACAGAGTTTTCCTCTAGTTGTTCCATCCTCTGGGGCAATTCTTCGATGATTAGGTCCCGACACTTAGACCGGTGGCTAGAAGTTCGCTAGCTCCTTTCATCTTGCTTACCACGAGAATGTTGGCTGGAGGTTTTATACCTCTTGTCATGCTCGTGGCAAGATGAATCATAGTCCATGTCCCCCTCACAATCGATCTATGTGAGCTTTGGTCCCGATGCGAGCTTTCATCTTGCTGGTCATCTCCATTATCCTTTCAAACTCAGTGGACTTCAAACCTTAGCTGTGAGTTGGATGAATTCAGTGAACTGGTTCGGTGGCACTCAATCCTAACTTGTTCCTTGTGCTATGGTCCTGGCTAATGATGCTCACCCCCCAGGTGCAGCTTCCTCACCATGTCTGGGTGTAACCTGGGTGTGTGCTTGGGCTAATGCTCTGACCATATCAACAACTCCTTTATGATGTTCTCATATTCCTCTCGATGCCAATCAAGTGCTTCTTGGTGTTGTTGCCAACTTTGGTTTTCATTAGTTTCAGGAGCCACGGACTGGTGTGGGATAAGGGAAGTTGTGTCGACGTTGGCACCTGCTATAGAGGTAGCCATGTTTCGTTGTTGAATTTGGCCTTTAGGTTGGATGGTGGCAATTTCTATACTCCTGGTGGCTTTTCCTCTCACCATTGTGCTCAAAACAGCTTATTAAAGATAAAAGATAAAGAAAGTGCAGTGGGGGCCCTCCTTCTAGTGCCAAAATTTTGGCAGCAAAATCCGATCAACTAGTTTGAATTCAATGTCACCCCTAACTGCAAGTAAAATATAGCAGAAAACTAAAATGAAGGATAACGGGAGAGAAGAAAAACACGCAAACATCAAGAGTTTTATCATGGTTCAACTAAAACCAAGTTGGCCCCTACATCCATAGTGGTTTTTGATTATTGACTAAAGATTATTTTGCAGTGTCTGAATACAACAACAACATTCTCTCATAGTGTTCTCTCTGTAGTCAGGTAGAGTTTTTGCATGCAAGTTCTTCCTCTCTTTACAACGGCCACCCCTTTTTATTTATAAAAGGGGAAAAGGTTACAAGTGTAAATTTACAAGTAGCAGAATGATTATTTTTGCTCCACAGGGCATTTAATTCTTGGCATCGAGTAATTAATATTGGACAAATCATTATCGGACTTCCGGGGGCTGATGTGTCGATTTACAGGCTGAGCTGTTAGCTAGAGACCTGTGTCTTTGATTACTGACTAGACTTCATAAATGTGTCTAGCTTGCTAACCTTGTGACCTGGTAGTGTGTGGGTAAACGAGTTGGAGCTTCCAGCTGACCTCGCTATTCTCGCTTAGTCATTCTCCTCAAGGATGGTTGGAGGAACACCCTATTGGCTGATGAGTGTGAGGTCTTCTCATCGGGTCGCTTTCCTGGCCATGATGCTCTCACTGAGCGATCTCAACCCCTAATTTAGGCCTCCACATGGTTGGCTATGCCTCTAATTGGACTTCATATGGCCCAAGCCATATTTTTCAGGAAATGCCCATATCACTTATATAGTGCTTTTAAATTTTTAATAAAATATACAAATCTGATAGCATATTCCATTTTTTTCCTCTCCCACATAATTCCTCGCAAGTTTTTATAATCTTCAATGAAACAACATTTAAATAATTTGTAAAAGTCTGGATATAATAACTTTGAAGGGAAGGTTCTTCGTGGCTAAGACAACATATCTTATAGATTAAGCATATAAGAAATTCCTTTATGCTTTGGGAAAGGAAAAAAAGGAAAAAAAGCAGTCTACTTTTCCTTTTTAACTCTATGTCAAAGAGTTTGTTCTATGGAAGAATTCCAAACATAAGCTGAAGACCACACTGAGCTGATGTGCACCCAAGACAGCTGCGAGCCGAAGACAGCATTGTTCTGAGTCAGAAGATTTCTAGCATCATAAGTGATTTTGCACGACTATGCAGTTTGTAATTGAAGTAATATTATATCAGTTAACTCACAACTTCTAGTCTAAAAAAAAGTGTTATTAGCATGCATTTAATGAAGCTGTCATTATTTATGTACATATCAATAGCTAGCCTACACTGATAAGTTTACTTTTGCCAAAAGTAAATAGAAATGGCCAATAAAACTAAATGTGCAATGAAGACTACATCGAGACAGTGAAATGCAACGTTTGGGTTTAGGGGGGAACATGTTTTGTGAAGCTAACACATAGGAGTTCCAAAAAAAAAAGTTGGCCAAAAAACTCTCAATTGATAATATGAAATTGATACCTTAAGAAGAAGACCCCAATTAGAATGATTTGAGTGAGGAAGAAGACAAGGTAATAAAATGGGTGGGATGTAGGAATGAGATATGGTACAAAAAATTAGGATGCATCACATTGGTCACATCAGATAAGTAATGGCCAAGTTAGCAATTAGACTTAAAATTTGGATGTAGAGTTAACTTTGAATAAAAATCAGATAAATTAAATATTTAATGGGACAAAAATCAAGTAAAATGAATTAAGGAGACTAAAATCATTCAAATTATATTTCAAGGGGACCAAAATGTATTTAAACATTTTTACAATTATATAAAAAAAATATAATATAACTCAAATCAACTTCATTTATTTCCAACTATTTTAGAATAGATGAGACCAAATATACTCATGTTCTGCCACTTATATAATTGTGTGTAGAGTTAGAAAA
>JANHAO010009250.1:0-18573 GCA_026873985.1 Saraca asoca
ATACACAATTAAAGCAATATAAGATGAAAAATCAACCTTTATTATCAAATCAATACAGAATATACAGTCATAGATACAATAGAGCTTAATCACATTGACTCTAGGGCACCTATCAGACTAACAATTCCAAGTTTTTATGTGGAGGAAATAGGTTTTGGATAAGTCTTATATTATAGGAAAAGAAATAGAGGTAAATGCTAAGCTGGCATATAAGGAGCAACCAATAGCTGTTCTCAAATGAAACGTATGAAAACTATGATCAAGGGAGATTTTCATGGTCAAAGTGATAAGGAGCCAAAGTGATGAGAAAGAAACCAGGTGGTAACTACAACCGAGACACGAGAGAAATATTTTTGATTATCCATCAAGGAACGAGTACAATGAATAGATGTATAATGTTATCTATGGTAGATGACTCCTTTGTTAAAACTATTATTGTCATTCAAAATTTGAAGACAAGTTCTTTTTAAAAGGGGAGAATTTGTAACATTCCAAATTTTCTAAAATGAATTTTGATAACAAAATAACTTTTCAAAAAAATTTAAAAATGGTAACTTTGAAAAGTTTGAGACTTTGAAACTATAATTTGGGATACAAAGTGTTCAAACATAAAGGAAAAAGATTTTATGAATAATAGGAATCTTCAAAAAGTGGAGGTTCTTAATTCAGATGCTCATTGAGCAAAAATTATGTTTTTAAAATTTAATATTCAAAAAAACTTTGGAAAGATCGAAACTAGGGCTATAGGTGCCTAACAAGTATAAACTTGTAGTTGTTATAAAGATAATTAATTTAACTAATTTGTGTCAAAATTTCACAGCTGCTGGCGATTGATGAGCATGTCAATTTTGGATTTTAGGTGAAGAAATTGGCAAAGTCACTAAACAAAAGAAATTACAAACTTGCTAAGGAAGAAGTAAAAGAGAGTTGACCAATTTTTTTTCCATTTCCCCTTAAAAGACAGTTACCCTTTCGTTTTAAGCCCATTCCCAATTGCTTCATGTAACTTTTCATCTTCTACTCCAAGTTTATTCCCTTTCTCTACAAGCTCTTCTACTCTTTTTGGGTGATCTTTCTTCCTTCCATGATAATTTCTTAAACTTTTACTGTTAATTCCTCTTTTCTTGTTTTTCAATTTGACATCATAATCTTGTTAATTCATGGAGTAAAAGTTTATGAATTTTTGAAATTTGTTGTCACTATTTACTTCACTATTCAACCTATGAATTAGTCTAATTTTTATGGTGTTTTGGAACTTGAATTTATTAGATATAGCTTGTTAATGTTAAATGGAATCATAATATAATCATAGATGATTAATTGAAGAGGAAAAATTCTTGGAAAACTTGAGAGCTAATAAGCTTTTCCTTTGTGTTCTTGAAAAATATTGAAGATCTTTATGAGATCTATTTAATATATTTGTTCTAGCTGTTAAGGTGAGTAATTCTTACCTTTCTTGTGAAGTATGATGTGCTCTTGCTTGTGATTTGTTGATTAGTTAATGCAAATGGATAAGATGGGTTTCGATGATCGTGTATCCAAATTTGAGGTTAAATGGATTTGTTCAGGTGTTGTTTGGTTTGTTGTGGAATTAGCTAAGTAATAAGCTTATTCAAACTTTCAAAACATGTTGAAATAAAGATTTTCTATAGAAGGTTGAATACAAAGTTGCTTCCTCTATATTTCTACTATTTTCACATAAAATCTGCTTGTGTGAGTTGAATCCCAACTTTTTGAACTAACCCTGTGATCATGCTCGAGAAAACCCAACATTTTGGCTCTTACAATTTGACTCAAACTTTGAACTAAATTTGTATGATTCAAATCGATATTTTATACTCTATTTTTTTATTCTAATCGCAATTCAAATCATGTTAAAATCTGGAATCCCTAAAAGTTTTCAAAATTTGGCAAGCAGACTCATATTTTCAATTGAATTTCCTTGATTCTACTTGAATTTCTTTAGTGATTTTGATCGTGATTCTGCTTGAACTTCAAACCCAATGTTACTTATGATTCTAATCTCTCTTCTAGAATTTTCCACTCTTTTCAATTTTAACTTCTTTTTCTTTAAAAACTATTTTATTTGGTTGAGTTTAAACTTACATGAGATATAATTAAGTTGAATAAAGCTGATGAGAAGTCTTGAATGAGTGATTTCCACGTTAATACTAATTAACCTAGTAATTGATCATACACAAATGATATGGAAGCAATATGGATAGTTATAAAGATAGTGTGATAGAAACTGTGTGTTTGTGACAGTAATGTAATGATAGTTTATATATGGATAATAGGAAAATGATCATGATACTTGTTATAATAATGGGACTTGTATAATTATAAATGAGGTCCAAGTTCGAATATTCTTTAGAAATTGGCTTGTGATATAAAATGGCAATGATATGTGATATATGTGATAAAGATGATATAAAATAAATGTGAATGATAGATGATGTGATAATGTGATGAGTATGATGCTATTAAGATATTTGAAAATTCCTCATGAAGCATGGGATGGTGGGTGATGAATGATTGTGATTATGGAAATGCAATTACTATGAATGGTATTGTGGTATAAAGTTTAATAATGTGCATGAGATATTGAAAAGTATGATGTGATGATATGCTTGCTATTGCAATTATAAATACTGTAACTGATGATATGGTGAAAAGCTCATGCATGACATGGAATGATGTTTAATGTTATGAATGATGATGAAATATATTAATATGAAATTGATGAGATATCCATTATGAAAATGGAATGATTGAATATTTGAAAGCTCTATGAGGCTTGATATGAGAATGATGGGATATGGTGGGAAATAATGAACTGGATCCTGGATCTGTGCATTCCAGATAGCAAAGGGGCATAAGGTGGGGCGATAGAGGGAAAAGACTAAGTTTGTATGGGTTATGGCTAGACCAGAGTAATAAGGAGATTTGCATTACTTTTCTTTATTATGTTATTTGTTGGAATTGTTATTCAAATACATTGAATGTGATAAAATATGACTTGGTTATTGACAGCTTGAAGCTATGTGAATAATATGATTTATAACTATTCTAAGAAATTCTGAAAGAAGATTTAATGTGGAAAGACAATGCAAAATAAACTCATGTGATGACTGAGTCTTGTGAGATGCTAGAAAGTAATATAATATTATAACCTGAACATATAATGATTAATGAGAATGGTTTGTAACCATGAGAAAATCATGGTTCTTTATAGTATGACAATTCAAAATATATTGTGATATTACTCAGAGGCTGATCCCTTGGATCTTTATGATGTGTTGGATAATTCTAGTATGAGTTATACTTTCTAAAGATATGATGTATATATGTTTAGTTAAATGATGATAAATTCATAAGTTAGGTACGAATTTATCTTACTAAGCCCCAAACTCACTCTTTTGTGGATTATTTTCCAGATTATCAAGAATTTCTTCTTAACCCTCCTTTAAAAAGTAAGGATGGATGAAAACTTCATGGAAATCATTGCTAATGTAAATACCATCACAATAGAGAGTGCTTTAGGAGTGTATATATATTGTGAGATTGTTAAGAGCTTGTTGAATGAAAGTCTAAATGGGCATATGCTGAGGTTGGTGACATATATGTACATTATAAAAACATGTTATATATCAATGATTTTCTCTTCATCTATAAGTTTGCCTTATTAATCATTCGAGTTTAAGTATATAAGAGTAGGAAATGTTAAAAGAAGTATGAATAGAAATAAATAATAGAGATAGGTTAAAGGCTGGTGATTATTAATCAGGGATTAATATTCATGTAAAGGCTGGTGATTATCAATCAGGGATTGATATTTATGCTGGTCATGACCAGGAGTTTAGGTCATGATAGGTTGGTGCTGGCTCCCCCTTAGTATGTGCTTGCTAGTTTGGTTTTGGTACAGCTATGTGGATAAGTTGCACAAACAAAGCTTTTTCTTCTTCATCCCAAGAACCTTCAATGAAGATAGGTTTTGTGTCAAGTTATTTTCTCTTTAGTTGAAAAGTAATTTTTGATGCCATAGAAGCACTTAATCTGTTAGATCTTCTAGAAGTGGAGGTGTTGACGATGAAATTCGGTTCGTATGGAGGACTCAAACTTTAGTCAATGGGGAGGAGTTCTGGGACTTAATGCTGCCTCTGAAGTGCAGAAGAGAAAGGATAGAGAGGAAGAACGAAAAGAGAAGCAACATGTTTAACATGGTTCGGTCAAATCCGGACGACACCAGACTCTACGTCCACGGTAGAGCTTTTATTGATATAAAGTAATTTGCAGAGTTTCTACTTACAAGACTTAATCCTCCCTCTTCTAATAATGTAATCCTATTTATAAAGGAAGGAGGAGTTATATGCATTAATTACCAGCTACAGTGGTGTTACATCAAACTATAAATGAGAAAAGATAGCAAAAGGGCAAGAATCCGGCTACTACAGAAAGTAGGCTACTGAATGGTCTCCCTAGGTTAGCAGTCGACTTGTGTCTGCTGCTTGATGTCTTGAGCAGGGGATTCCTAACTTGAGGGCATTGCGGGTTCTGCTGTAGCGAGCTGGGTGCCACTGTAGCGAGGAAGTGGGCTTGAGTGGAGTGATCAGCCACTCGACGATCCGGTCTTATGATTTCTTCACTGGTCCATCCCTTGCGGGGGGCCATTTCTCGGAATGTACCTGAATGCCCTCGCAGCGTCGTTGCATTGTGACGAGCGAGGCGAGGCTGATGTTAGGAGTACTTTGCTATTGCCACTTTCTAATGGGCGAAGCGAAGCCTGCCAGAGGCTTCTCGTCAAAGCGAGGGACTTGATCTCCATTGCGCTCGGGAATTCATCCTCACAAGGCCACTTTTATATATATAACAGGAGGACTCCTCAAGTCTAGTTCTTTTAGGCTCCTTAGCGTATTGCTTCAACTTAGCCTGTTATTGCTCTTTTTGAGAAAGATGAATAATCTTTTTCCCTTGTAAGTCTACTGTAGGTTCTGCACGTTTGGATTTCTTGGTAATAGGTTGCTCATAGATTGAGATGTCATTTGTCACAAGTCGGTAGTGTGAACCAAATTTAGTAGGTGGATGTGCTCAGATTTGGTTGAAACTTGGCACAAAAATCAAGCATAAAGAGGAGATCATGTGGTGTGAATTTGGGAGCAAATGCACTTGTAGATTATTTTTTTGAATTTTTTCCTATTTTGGGGGTATTTATATCTTTTTAACATAGATCATTTGACCAGTACAAGTAGAAAAGTATGTGATTATGATCCTTGCATTTTTATCTTCGTGTCTATATGAGATGGTGCATTAGAACCTTTAGGAGCTAGGTAAAAGGTCCTTATGTCAACTGGAAAAAAATATGTCTACTCTTATTGATAGGGATTTTGCTTAGAATACTTTTTGGGAGGGCAAGTCAGTGACCAGTAGGGCACTGAGACTCGGGCTAGGGATCAAGTGTAGAGCTTGGAGATACTCCCCCTACACACTCAGAACTATGTAATGAGGCATATATTAATAAAATGGAGTTATCCTGCTCCCTATTTTTAAAAGTCCCTTCTCGATGTACATTAGAGGCTTCTTGTGTGACACGTTCTTTAAGGCTCAATATGCACTAATATTTTGACTAAAGGCTCTTGTTGGCTTATTGGATTTTAGTTGTATGGGTGACAAAATCCTCAATATCTTGAATATCTATCTAAGTGTGGCTCAATTTTATGGGAAGGCTGGCATATTGGCCAAGAGTTGGCAACATGCACTACACAGTTTCAATTAGAGAGCTATCAAACCATGATAGGTTGGTATCAGAGCTCAGTTGCTAAAGAGCAGATCAGGTGAGTCATGATTAGGGTAGAGTCGGCTTGTCAGAAGCATATGGAGCTTGTGAGTCAAGCAGACACTCGTGGGAAATAGTTAAGAAGTGTTACTAAGGACTTGACCAAGAGGGTGTAAGAGGTTGGAGTAATTCGAGGGCTAGTGTGCAAGATATTGCATTCGAGGGAACGTTAACGATGCATCAAGTGCAAGCCTGTGCAAAAGTTGGTGGGCTTGCTGTACAATATGGGACATTAATTATGCACTTATTCAAGTAGGCATTCGAGGGAATGCAAACCACTCGAGAGAGTGTGAGAATTGATGGTCTATCTAGCGAGAAGAGCCCCAAGAGAAGCCTTAGTCTTACTAAAAGGTTTAGCCATGTCTAGAGGGACAAGTTAACAATTGGTGGAGCTAGAGGGTGAAGCTTTGGGTGTGCAAGAGGGAATGGCCACACTATAACCAGAGTGTTGAAACATTTAAAGGGATATGAGAATTGACAAAGCATGCCCACAACAGACGGTAGACATATCCTGCAAGATGGAGGATGGCACATCTATTGTGATGTTAAGTAAACAAATCTTGTTAGAGGGGTCCAAAACTGTGTCATAAGGCATATATTTTACTTGACGGAGTAAACCCAAAGGGGAATAAGATAATCCAGGAGGGATCTAATATGCGTAATCTATGGATGCAAGAGTGAGCTGTAACACTAATCCACAAGATTCGAGATGCTAGGGAGCTAGCACATCATAGTCACATGACAAGTAGCAATGATACTCAAGTAGTGAGCTAGAGCTACATAGTCACTTAACGGAGTAGCGACAATGACCTCGAGACATAGCGGTCTAGAATTACATAGTCATAAGATAGACTTTGTGGCAATAACCATGAGATTCACAATTGCTAGTGCACAAGCAAAGTGAAACTCGAGCTCGAGTAGAGGATGCTCGATCTTAACCCCTATCAAAGCCATCGTTGTGGGAGAGCCATCATGAGGATGCACTTAGAAGAGGAGTTCTTTAGAAGGGGAATGTCGCTCAAGATATGCCAAGAAGAGGGCACTGATCATCGAAAAAGTTGCTATGAGGGCAATGATATTGGTGAATGGTTATGAGAGTCACGGAAGATAAGCTAGTATCATCTTCAAGGAGATAGTACTTGAGTGTACAAACCTAGGAGGGGTTATGAGGACCATGGTGCAAGATTGCATTAACTTTGAATAGACTATGATGGTAGAATGATACCACAAAGGTGTCAATTTAGAGAGAGTCAGAGGATCCGATCGAGTGTAAAAGTTGTGTGGTGGAAGTATAATGGATTGATTAAACACAACGTGAGCAGACTTGTAAGCAGGGGAACTTGTGAGCAGGCTATATTTTGTGAGCAAGGTATGGGACTTGCATTCAAACAAAATGTGAGACTTGCGTCTCTCACATCAATGGTATGGGACATTGGATATGGGATTATCTGTTAGTAGAGATCCAAAATACCAAGTTGGCACACAAACTACGGTGGTAGCACACACTTATGCTACAGAGGTAGCACGTCAAATTGAGAGCTATAGAGTTAGCAAGTTGAATCAAGAGTTATGTAGGGACAATGTGTTGTAAGCTACAGAGGTAGTGAGGCAAGCACAAGTTACAAAGGTAACAACCCTAATACTATAAAGGCAGTGGGATAGGTGAAGTTATAGAGGCGATAGAACCGGAAGAAAGCTGTGGAGATAGTAATATGTGAGTTTGTGTCGGGACAATAAAGTTGAGCCTACAAAGGTAGGGTGCAAAAGTCTATGGAGGCAGCAAAACTTTTGAGTTTTAGAGGAAGCTCATTTGAGTCTACAGAGGCAGAGTCATCAAAGACACTAAAGTTGTAAAGGCAACTACCCAAAGTTGTGCAGGGAAAGCAAATGTGTAATGGTGCAAATTCAAGGAGATAGAGCAGAGAGGAAGTTTATGGAGGAGCTAAGGAGCAGCAGACTGATGATGATCCTGAAAGCTGTGTTAGGTTAAGGGTGCCATTCATCAAAGCCTATTAAATGATGTTAGCTTAAAGAGACAGGTAGAGTGGTCGAGGAAGTAGTTCGATTAGATTAGGCTGAAGACCTATATGAAGATTTGAGATTAAGAAGCTAGCACTCGAGGAGAAACCTTCATGGAAGTTGTGTTAGATTGAGGTGTCAATGAGGATACTGACATTTGAAATGGGGAAGAATGTCACAAGTCCACAGTTTGAACTAAATTCAATAGGTGGATGTACTCGGATTCAGTTGAAACTTGGCACAAAAATTAAGCATGAAGAGGAAATCATGTGGTGTGAATTTGGGAGAAAATGCAATTGTAGATTATTTTTATAATTTTTTCCTGTTTTGGGGGTATTTGTATCTTTTTAGTATGAATTATTTATCCAGTACGAGTAGGAAAGTATGTGGTTGTGATCTTTGCATTTTTATCTTCATGTCCATATGAGATGGCATGTTAAAACCCTTAGGAGCTAGGCAAAAAGTCCTTATGTCAATTGGGAAAAAATATGTCTACTCTTGTTGATAGAGATTTTGCTTAGAATGTTCTTTAAGAGGGGCGAGTCGGCGACTAGTAGGGCACCAAGACTCGGGCTAGGGATCAAGTATGGAGCTTAGAGATACTCCTCTAACACACTCAAAACTATGTAATGAGGCATATATTAATAAAATGGAGTTGTCCCGCTCCCTATTTTTAAAAATTCTTTCTCGATGTACACTAGAGGCTTCTTATGTGGCACATTCTTTGAGGCTCGGTATACACTAATGTCTTGACTAAATGCTCTTATTGGCTTACAAATACGTTGTGCATTAGATTTTGGTTGAATGGGTGACAAATCCTCAATGCCCTGAATATCTATCCAAGTGTGGCTCAAGTTTATGGGAAGGCTAGCATATTGGCCAATAGTTGGCAACATGCGCCACACGGTTTCAGCTAAAGAGCTACCGGACTGTGACATCCTTGCTTTTGCTAATTAGGGGGATTTCTTCTTCTTTAGATGATGTTAAGGAATCAATGGAGGTTTTTTTAGTATTAGAGGTTGCTTCTTCCTCTATATCAGCCTCAGATCCTTGCTCTTTGTTGGAAAGGGATTCTTCCAGTTTCCTCTTAACACCACTAACAACTTTAGGACCTTTTGGCTTCTTAACCTTGCTACCTTATTAAGATAGAGTGTGGGTCTATGATGCATTCATCACATTTCCATCAAACAGTCTTTTTCCTTTCTCATGAAACATGTCAAGACCAAGAGTCTTATAAAATTGAGTTATAACCATTCCATATGGCAAAGGAGCATTACCTTTGTTACATTCTTATACCATATGTTAAATGATTAGATTTCCTAAGTTAATTTTGAATCTAGTTCCAATAACCCATAATAAGAAAGCCTCAAACCCACTAATGTTGCTAGGAATTCCTTATTTCGGAAAGATAATCTAAGTGATAATGTAAAGAAGTACCTTTCTGTTCTTGTTAAGCATATCACCTTTGATTGTCATCTTGCTTTTTCCTTTAGAAATTTGTAAGGTTCATTGCCCACCGTTGTATCCAGATATTCCAAGATCACCCTTCTTTAGAGTTACTAACTCTCTTTCATTTGGAAGCCTAGAATTTGGTTGAATCTTTCAACAATGAGTACATGTTCTCTCCTGTTGGCATAAACCTTCAACTCAATGTCTAACCTTGCAACATCCAAGTTAGCATAAAAAAGCTTTGTGTGGCCTCCATATACCAACTTATTCATTTCAATTGGATGTTCCCAATTCAATTTTCTCATGTATTCTACAAACACCACATTTTCTTTTTCCAATGATTGCAAATCAACTCTCCTAGGAGTTGTTTATTTTTTGGAAGCAAAAGTGGAGAGGTATTGGTTTTTGGCTAGAGAGTTTTTGAAGAAAATGCTTAAGAATTTGATTGGATGAGATTGGAAATCCATTTGATATGAAAAATGAAATGAGTAAAGTAGGTTTTGGATGAAAATGCAAAACAGGGGAGTTTTGGTTTCTTCTTAATGAGAAGCCTTGATTTTCAAGCAATTGAGCAACTTTACTACAAAGAAAGGAATCAAAGACTTGATTTTTAGGCTATGTTTTAGAATTTAGAAAATCTAAAAGCTTGAAAGGTGAAAGTTTGGACTGAGTTTGATGTAAATGGAAAGAAAAAAGCAGAAATAACAAAATGAAAGACAAAACTTAGCTTAAAATGTGAAAGAATAGACATGTGAGCTTGCCTTGAGCTTTATATGCATGGGTGTCAATGTGAGTGTAGTGGTGGTGTAGTGTGCTAGTAAGTTTGTTAGTGAAAGGGAGAAAAGGGCTTTTGAGTTTTGGTGAAATTTAAAAAAAAAAACTATAAAAAGAAATTAGAAGAAAAAGGATTTTTGTCATTTTGTAAAAGAAAACAAAAGAAATTTTAAAAGATTCTGATCGAAAAAAAAGGATTGGGTTTTTGTTTTAAAAAAAGAAAGTGATAAAAGAGGTGTTTAGTGTTTTTAAAAAGGTGGTTTTAAAGGAGAAGTTATTAGAAAGTGGAGATAGGTTAACCTAAAGAAAAGGACAAAATGAGAAAAAATAGGTTTAGTTATTTTGCAATATTGGTATCTGTGTGTGTGAGTAATATATAAAAAAAAATTTTGTATTAAGCCTAGTAGCAATATTCCAACTTTGAAGGGATAAACTAGATTTTTGCCTTTTATCAGATATTTTCAGTACAATGCAAGTATAAATGTGAAAAAAATAAAAATATTTTATTTTATATAGAATGCATAGAATGTATATGCATGTAAACCATAATGAAAAAGACCAAGATTGTGCAGTGACTAAAATAATATAGATGAATAAAATATTTAGTGGCCAAAAGTTATGTAGTGATAAAAAACAACAACAAAATATTCATAAATCTTATTCAAGCAATTTTAAACCATTTTAATTAAGATTAATCATGCCAAACTCATTTCTAATAAAGCAAAATGTTCTCCATTTTGGGGTTTTGTAAAAATATCAACTAGTTGATTTTAAGAGGTTATAAAATTAAGCTCAATATCCCTTCTATGAACATGATTTTGGATGAAATGATGTTTAATCTCAATATACTTGGTTCCAAAGTGTTGAATAGGATTTTTGGTTAAATTAATAATATTAGTGTTATCACAAAGTATAGGGATGTGGTCAAAAGTAAAATTGTAGTCTTTAAAATATTGCTTCATCTACAATACTTGTGAACAACCACTTTTAACTGCCATATACTTAGCTTCAGTTGTGAAAAGAGTAACTGAAGCTTGCTTTTTACTTTGCCAAGAAATAAGGCATTGACTAAGGAAGTGACATGCTCTATTAGTACTTTTTCTATGTAGCTTACATCCAACAAATTCAGCATTAGAGTATCTAACAAGATCAAAATATTCATTTTTGGGATACCATAATGGAAGATCTTTTGCACTAAGTAAATATCTAAAAAAAAAATTTCATAGCCAAAATGTGTGATTCTTTGGGATTAGATTGGTGCTTGCACATAAGCAAATACTAAACATAATATCTAGTCTACTGGTAGTTAAATAAAGAAGATATCTAACCATACCTCTATATCGCTTCTTATCTACTAGTTTACTATTTTCATCTTTATCAAGTTTAGTAGATGGGCTCATTAGAGTGCCAAGGCTCTTTGCATTTTCCATCCCAAATCTTTTTATGTGATCTTTAGTGTGCTTAGCTTAGTTGATTAAGATACTATCTTTGGTTTGCTTCATTTGAAGTTCAAGAAAGAATGTGAGCTCTCCCATCATACTCATTTCAAACTCTCCTTTCATGAGATTTGAAAATTCTTTGCACAAGAGTTTATTAGTAAATCCAAATATAATATAATCAACATATACTTGAATAATTAAAATATCATGCTTCTAGGAGCTTTATATGGGAGTGCCAAGGGTCTAGAAGCTTGTTTGAGACCATATAAAGCTTTTTTAAGTTTGAAAATATGATTAGGTTTTCCAACATTTTCAAATTTGGGAGATTGTTTAACATAAACTTCCTTATTTAAGAAACCACTCAAGAAAGCACACATTTGATAAAGCTTGAAATTTTTAAAAGATGTAAAAGCAAGTAACATTCTAATGGATTATAATATAGTAACAGGAGCATGAGTTTCATCATAATTAATACTTTCTTATTGATTGTATCCTTATGCTACTAATTTTTCCTTGTTTCTTACCACATTTCCAGATTGATCAAGCTTGTTGTGAAATACCCACTTTATGGTAATGATTGATTGCTCAAGAGACTCTGACATAAGATTCCATACTTTACTCTTTTCAAATTGATCGAGTTCTTCTTGCATGGCATGGATCTAACTCTTATCAAGTAATGCTTCATTAACATTCTTTGGTTCAATTTGAGAGAGAAGAGCTATGTTGTTTGAATTGATTCTCTTTAAGAATCTTATTTGGATTCCTTGAGAAGGATCACCATTGATATATTCCATTAGATAGTTTGGCATGTGCGTCCATTCTCTAGGATAGGTTTAATGTAGCAACTTTGGAGCCTACTCTTCTGATTGTTTGATCTGATCTTCGAGCTATCTTCTTATTTTAATCCATCTTACTCTGTTAGATCTTCATGTTATGCTTACTCATTTTGGGTAATTGATAAGTCTCCATTTGTCATGAAGTCATCATCTTCTTCTAATGGCTTTGTTAGCCTAGTTTACCCTAACTATATATTTTTCTTGGTTTTGATGTTGAAAAACAATTTTAGTTTAAATCATTATCTAACAATATATTTCACTATTTATTTTGTAGGTTCAAAGTATATGTGATTCAAAAGATCAAAATTAGAGTTAGCAATTATTTTATTTTTATAGAATCTTTTGTAAGTGAATTCAAATGAGTTTTAATTTAAGAAAATATTTTTTATTTGATATAATGAGGTATAAATAAATCACTTGAAGAAAGCAAAAATCAAATATTCTTCAACTAATTTTTTTTATAAGTATAGATTTTATATCTTTTGAATCGATTCACTAATCAATACATGTTGAAAAATCTATACGAATCGATTTATCAATCAATTCGTGAAGAGAAGCTTTGAATTTTTTTTTAAACCAAAGGTTAGAATTTTGCTCTGAATCAATTTAAGAATCAATTCACAAACTGAAAGTTAGTTATTCTGTTACAACCAGTTACAACAGTTATAAAACTCCTAACCACCTTCAGTTTTTAATAGATTTCATATCTTTCTCTCTTCTTCAAGTGCAAAAATCATAGAGCAAATAGAGATTATTCAGATTTGATTCTACCTCATTACATCTTTGAATCAAAAGGATTTCAAATCAACTTTCTATAGAACTCACATTAACTATTTGAGATTTCATCTCAAACTTTTGGTATTGTATTTTCTACCTTATCCTAATCATTTCTTTTTGAGATTTCTAGGTTGATAGGAATCTTATTTAGGTTGACAAGAGCCTGTAGAAATTCTTGTGGTTATTTTAGGTTTGGAAAAGCCAGGTAAAAATCTTCTAGGTTAGTAAAATCTTTATTGTAATTCTTATGTTTTAAATTGGCAGTTCATGAGCCTATTTTAATCTTGATGTTTTGATAATAAAAGTGGTAATCTGGTTGAAGTTTATCCAGTGGAGTAGACTTGAATTGTAGTTTTAATTCAGGTTAAACCACTTTAAAAACCTTGTGCATTGAATCTTTATCTTTTTGCTCCAACATTTCTAATTTCTACACAATCAACATTCTACATATTTACAGCTTGATTTTCTACTGTGCTTTTTAATACAAAATAATTCTTTACATTCTTGTCAAATTCAATGAGTTTACAATAATTAAAGGAGTACATAAATTTCCCTAAAGGAATAAAGGCAAGATCCACATTATTATATCTTTATCTGTGACCCTCAGTTGGTATCAGAGCTTTGACTTTTGATACTCCTTTTCTTTGACAAGAATATGGATTCTAATTTGATTATTTTTTTAGACTTTACATTCTTGAGTAGTCCACCTGCTTTTAATGTTGAAAATTTTTCTTTTTGAAAGCATAAAATCAAAATTTTTATTGAGGCTTTAGATGTGGACATGGTAGAAATTCTAGAGACAAGTTATGAATGCCCCAAAACATCTATTAATGGAATCATGCAACCTAAATCTAGATTGTTATGGACTAAAGAGGAAAGAAGGAAACACCTCCTTGCCTCCAAGGTAAAATGGATTGTTATTAACTCATTATCTTCTAATGAATTTCAAAGAATTTCTGAGTGTAGTATAGCAAAAGAAATCTTAGACACACTGGAGATTGCTTGTAGTGGCAGAACTCAAGCTGATTGCAAAAAGGAAGAGCAACATTGTCTTATGGCAAAACACAATGAAAATATATAGGTTCAAAAGTATCCTTCATTTTTCTGTGGTTCTTATGCTAGTGATACTGGTAGTGAATCTAATGCTGAAGCAAATGATAAGGTTGATGGTATAATTGATGATGATTATGATGACTTGTGTGAAGAGATTTATGAAGCTTTGACTAAAGCCAATAAGGAGATAAAGAAATAAAAGAGTCAAAATGAGAATTTAGTTAAAAAGATTGAGCAAATTGAAAAGGAAAATGCTGACTTGAATATTTTAGCTAAAAAATTAGTATGTGAAACCAAGGCATGTGAACATTGTGAGTCTTATAAATTAGAAATAGAGAAGCTAAATAAGGCTTTATAAGGATTTGTTGAAAGCAATGTGAAACTTAATGGCATGCTAGAAAATAAAAAAAAATTTTAGAATAAAGTTAGCTTAAGATATAGGTAGTAGTTTTATAAGAAACCTAAGAGATGGAATTCTACTTATATCACCTGTTACTACTATAATCATAAAGGCCATCATATTAGAGACTATCCATTTAGAAATGGAACTTAGTTGCTAAAATCAAATGAGAAACTTGTGTGGTTACCTAAATCATCTACTATTAAGAAAATGTCTGTGGAGTCTACTAACAAGTTTGGACCCAAAACTTACTGGGTACCAGCTAAGCAAGTCTAGTTTTAGCTTTGCATGTCTATGTGGGAGAAAAGAAAGCAACTCATG
The DNA here is from genome assembly GCA_026873985.1 of Saraca asoca. Lineage (NCBI taxonomy): Eukaryota > Viridiplantae > Streptophyta > Magnoliopsida > Fabales > Fabaceae > Saraca > Saraca asoca. Next base: position 14,902 of record JANHAO010009250.1, read on the forward strand.
ATGTAAAATAGAAGTTACACTCACCATAAGACAAAGATTATTAAACTCCCTAAATTTTTTTTCAATAAAATTTCACTTTTTTTTTTCATATTTGATTTGTATATTGCAATTACTAACTTAAGCATCAGAGATGTTGTTAAGTTTGTTTTGCAAGTACATGGAGAGAACTTAAGATTTCAAGTGATTTTGAGATGATAACCAGCTATTAAAGTGATTAAAAAACCCTTTAGGAAAACAAAAATTTAGAAAAATTGAACTCAAGATTTCTTGAATCGATTTAGTAATTGATTTGCATTTGTCTAAATTTTTCATGAGTTTTTGAATGAATTCACTTCTTGAACAATACACATCAAGAATCGATTCTTCAATCAATGCACTAGATTTTACAAAGTTTCGGGAAGAATCAAAATTTCTAAATTTTTTCTAAAACATCTGGATGAATTGATTCTCTAATCAATTTATTGAAAATCCACTCATATATGAACCAATTTAGTAATTGATTAGCCTATGAATCTTAATGAGTAAATTTGAACTCGAATCAATTCCAACTTAAATTTTTCCTCTTTGAATCAATTCAAGACATAATTCTATATATACTCAAATCGATGTCGAACTCATTTCACAGTTCTCCTTCAGCCTTTAGCCGAAACTCTCTTAACTTTTCTCACCAAAAACTCTCAAATCTTGTCCCCTAACACACTTTTTTTCCAATTTTCTTCCATAGAAACATTAGAAACACTATTCTAAACATTTTTGACTGATTAATTCGTCAAAAACAACCAAAATAAAAAATCCCCAAATCAAACTCCAAAAACCCTAACTTCAAAAACTTCAAAATTTTCTCAACACAAATGGCAAAGAGAATCAAGTTGATAGCAAAACGAAAGGACAAATCACTAGTAAAGGTGACTCAACCAATAGATGAAGAATCTTTCTTTAAATCTTCAAATAAGTTTGTAGTTTATCTTTCTCTTCAAAATAGGAAAGTTGAACTTTAAAAATGTTTTAGTGATCAATTGCTTAGAACTACCCATTTGCTTGAATCATTAGCCAAATATATGTTACATAAATTTTTTACCTTTAAAGGAAATACATATCCTAGGTTAGCAAAAATGTTTTACCTTTAAAGGAACTACTCATGTTATGTGATGCATGAACATATGGTCATTGATTCTGAATTATTTGCAAATGAATTTGGTATGGATAACACACCCCTAAAGTTTATTGCAGGATCTTTTCTAGAGTATAATAAGGAATTAGCCATTAGAATGCTATTTCCCTACTCCACCCTGAAAGATGGAAGTGGAAAATTGCTTATAACTAGATTATCTCCTGAAGATAGGATCCTACACTATGCTTTGTGCAAAATAATTTTGCCGAGGATCACATATTTCATATAAATAGTGGAAGATGAATTGTTTTTAATGTGGATTATTAAAAATTAATTGGATTTCAATTTTTCATACTACATTTTGAAATACATGACTGAATGTTCCAAGAGAAAAGACATTGGTTTTCTTTACTTCTTTCTTTACCAAATTCAAAATTAAATTTTCTAATGAAATCCTTATTGCACCACCATGATTACTACATCACATTTACATAAAATGGGATTAGAGGAAAATGAGCAAGGGAAATGGACTAAAAAGAGAATAAAAATTACTCAACCATCTAGAGAAGTTTCAAGTTCAGCTAGGATATCTATTGAAGCTAAAGCAAGATTAGCTAAAATGATTGAAAGACTGCACAAACACATGACTAAACAAATGAACAAAAAAGCAGATAATCAAGAAATGTGGTTTCACCTTATGGAAGAAATAATGTCTTGTATGGAAGAAGAAAGCCATCAAAGAAATAATGAAATCAACCAAAGGCTCAAATCACTTAAAATTCAAGTTCAAGAGATCAGACAATGATTATAGCAATAAGATTAAGAAGCTGAACTTGAAAGAATTGATTCACCTCCTGCTGAGTAGTTGTTTTTGTACTTGTCTTGCTATTTGATATTTGTTCCCCTTAGTCCCATTCCTTTGTTCTTATTGTTAATATTTTTCAGACTATATTTTGATGTTGTGATGTAATTTGACTCTGGTTAATATATTCATTATGGATTCTGGATTTTATTTTGATGTTTGAATTTTGGAAGATGATATAGTTTAGATATTCTTAGTATTTGTTTTAATTACTGAAATTTATATTGTTTTTAATATTACATTCTCATTATGGATATTATATTTTTTAAAAATATTATTTTATTTTGATGCTTGAATACAAGATGATGATATATATGATTTTTAAATTCTAAAAATTGACATATAAATATTGATTAAATCTTGATACTGTATTTTACTTTCTTTTAATTTTTTTATGCATTATTACTTTTTGATGTGCCAAAAAGGGGAGAAACATGAAATTTTCAAATAAATCCCATAAATTTTAGATATTACAAAGTAAAAATGATAAGTTTCACATGAGAAATTATTTTCAATCAAAAAGGGGGAGAAAATTTCAAAAGGGAGAGAAATTTTCAAAAAAAGGGAGAAATAAAATTTTTTTTGGAAATAAAATTTTAAAATTTCAAATTATTTTTGATAAATTTTGAATCTAATCTAAAATTACTTGTCATCATAAAAAAGGGGGAGATTATTAGCCTAGGTTACACTAGTTACATATTTTTCTTGGTTTTGGTGTTGAAAAATAATTTCAGTTTAAATCATTATCTGACAATATATTTCACCGTTTATTTTTATTTGTTTTGCAGGTTCAAAATATATATGATTCAAAATATCAAAATTAGAGTTAGCAATTATTTTATTTTTATAGGATCTTTTGTAAATGAATTCAAATAAGATTTGATTCAAGAAAATATTTTTTATCTGATATAATAAGGTATAAATAAGCCACTTAAAGAAAGCAAAAATCAAATATTTGTCAAATAATGATTTTTTTCATAAGTACAAATTTTATAAAATGATTTTATATCTTTTGAATCAATTCACTAATCGATTCATATTGAAAAATCTACATGAATCGATTCATCAATCAATACATAAAGAAAAGCTTTGAAAAAATTTTTAAACTGAAGGTTAGAATTTTGCTCTGAATCAATTCAAGAATCGATTCACAAATTGAAAGTTAGTTATTCTATTACAGTTAGTTACAACAGTTATAAAACTCCTAACCATCTTTAGTTTTTATCAGATTTCATATCTTCCTTTCTTCTTCAAGTGCAAAAATCACAAAGCAAACAAAGATTATTTAGATTTGATTCTACCTCATTACATTTTTGAATCAAAAGGATTTCAAATCAAATTTCTGTAGAATTCACATTAGCTACTTAAGATTTCATCTCAAACTTTTGGTATTGTATTTTCTACCTTATCATGATCTTTTCTTTTTGAGATTTCTAGGTTGATAGGAATCTTGTTTAGGTTGGCAAGAGCCAATAGAAATTCTTGTGGTTATTTTTGATAGGTTTGCTTGGCCTAAGGGGGCAGCAAAGAGCTCCAAATTTCAAAAAATTTTCTCCCCTTTGGCTGAGCAAATCTCCTATAGAACCACCAATTTGAGGTCTCACAGCATCCTATATCAAATCTAGAGTGAAGGTAGAGCTTACTAACCTTTAGTCCAGCTCTTTTGCAGCAGAAGACTTTGGATCTTCACACCAGGAAA
>JANHAO010009251.1:0-18595 GCA_026873985.1 Saraca asoca
CTTTATATCTAAATGCACAGAATGCATAGTCTAGGATGCACTAGAACTCAATCAAATTGGTCTAGGGCACCCATCCAGACTAACACATTTACCATCCTTTATTGGCCTTCTTGACAAGAGCCATGTTTGCTAACCACATAGTGTGTGGGATCTCCCTAATGAAACCTACATTTACTAGCTTTTTTACTTCCTCTTTGATTATTTTTTGTCACTTGGCACCATGATTTCTCTTTTTCTGCCACACAGGTTTGATGTTAGGATTGATTGACAGCTTGTGACATGTTATACTTAGATCTATCCCTAGCATATCTATAGTTGTCCATGCAATAACTTCAATGTATTTTTTCAATAATTCAACCAACTGGCTCTTGTCTTTTTTCATGAGCTTAGCCCCAATTCTTATTGCCCTTTCATTACTTTCACGAAGATTTACACTTCTTTTAAGTCTGAGCATGGTTTTGGTTGACATGGGTTATCCTGCTTGACATATAGCAAAGTTAAGTCTACTATTTGACATTCATTACCTGATTGGTTAATGACCAACTACTTCATTTTACTTATACTTTCTTTACTCTTGGTCAAGCTAGCTATATAGCATCTACAAGCCACCTGATGATCAGCCAAGACTTGTTTTATCCCACTTGTCTCAGGGAATTTCATTAATAAGTGTGGGATGGAAGCGATGGCTTTTACTTAGTTTAAAAATGGTCTTCCTGTAAGCGTTATTTAGGGTAGCTATGACTAGAAAGTGGACATTAAGATTTTTTGTCAATGGTTGAGTTCCTAAACTTATCTTCAAGATCACGATTTCTTCCACTTGGAGCTTTTTTTTTTCTTGTCATAGTTATTAAATTGCCTATAGGGCAGTGCTTTCTTCTGCTTGGGTGATCTATCCTTAGCTTACAGATTTTTTGATTAAGGTTTATCAACTTGCCACTAAGTGAGCTTAACTTCTTCAACATTTATATATTTCTTTAATTGGGCTGATAACTTTCAAAGGGAAATTACAGGTCGCTTGGCTTGAAGTGAGTGGTTAGGGGAGAGGTCATCACCACTGCCGAGAAGGGATGGTTATCTTCATGGTAAGGAAAAAGCTATCTAGAACTTTGAGTAAGGTTGATAGTTAGGTTTAATAGGTCATAATGCTCACGTGTATGGTCTATGTAATTTTACATATGGTGGAAAACATTAGCCATGTTTAAAGGAACCATGGTGATAATTGGCATGGGATAAGTAATTGGGTTTGGAATTGGCAAGTTTTATATGTGAAAGTGCTAGTGGTTTAACACTGGGTTAGTGAGGTTACTTATTGATGGAAAAATGACTGTGTTTAGGATTTGTTTAGGTTAGACATGTGCTAGGTGTGGTTGGTGGTTTTATGGTGTAGAGGATTTGTGAGGTATAACGAGCTGAAGATAGAAGAATGGGGTAGAGACTGGGTTTATCTCAACTAGAATATGAATTAGAGGGTGGGATAGTGATGGAAGGAGAGGTTAGACTTGCATGCGATGGAGAGCTTCCAACTCCCTTACAACTAATGAACCTACTCAATCAATGTGTCATACTCAAGCTTGACGATAACTCTATGAGCTTCCTCCACTATTTGGTTTCAACGAGACTCATCTTCAGCTTTCTTGTGGTGAGGATGCTCTTTCGAATACAAAGCATAGGTAAAACGTGAATGAGAGCATCGCGACATTCTAGTAGTTAGGAAAACCACAAATTGGTGCCAAATGAAACTTTTTTTCTAGAGATGATCGATCAAAAGGGTGAAGATTAACAAGGCAATGATCTACACAAATAACAAAGTCAGCCATATGCAACAGAAGTGATTCGCTAAGTACACTCTAATACTCAAGTTAGTTCTCCAACAGAGTTTTAATAATAATGAAGATGTCTAAAAGAGGAATACCTTGCTTATATAAGTGATGATCATGCTAATTGGCATGCTTTTAGGTAGGTGATAAGCGTTCATGTGCTTCTAGTATGTGATGGCTTAAGCGAGATTCTTGCATAGTCACATTATTTGTGCATATATTTGATCACACCAATTGTTCTAGGATGGCTGAAGGACTAATTTATCTTGAGTCTACCTAGTAATCAAGTTCATGATGTTGGTTGACTAACTTGATGTTATTATTCATTCGGCCTAGAAGTTGGTCTTTTAAGCTCACTTAGTGATTTTAATTGCTTATGACACTACAATTAGGTTGCTTATCTAATGTCAATCAACTTTAGACCAGAGAAGTTATTTTGGGTAGTGTCATGGACCAATAGGAAATTAAATTTGGCATGGAGCGATATGTTCTAAGATATTAGAATTGAAATCATGGGAAATGATAGCATATCACAAAGGTAAGTTGTCATCTTTAAAATTTACACCAAAAGAATGAGGCACATGGGGTTTGAACTTAGAACAGAGGGGCTAAGCTAAGTTTGTCTTAAAATTGTTAAACCAGATGATGATGAAAGAGAACAAGGGTTTATAAGTTACTTATGGAAGTGTTAAATGGACTTGAGACTTATGAACTAAGTGGGCTAGCCCGTATTTTGAAGTGGATTGGATTAGGGATTTGTAAGCCCTTTTAATAATGGGCTTAAACAAATCGGGCTTATATGGACGTAGGTTGGTCCTTGTTTACCTTTTTTTTTAAATTAAACTTTATTTTTAAATAGCTATTATTTCATAAAAACTTGAAGAGAGATAGAAAAATACAATTAATGAAACTAATATATGATAAATGTACAACATAGTATAAAAGACATATATTTGAGTTGTAAATTAATGATTAGAACTAAAAAAAATGGGTTGGTCTACAAACTAGATCACAAGTTCATTAGAGTTTGATCCAATCATGGATCAACCTAGATCACAAGTTCACTAGTTCATTTAAAAGCAGGCCTAAACAAATTAGTCTCATTTAGATACGGTTTATGCAGATTTTGGTTCAATTCGATCTAATCTATCTATTTAATACCCTCAATGACTTAACTTTCCTAACTAGTTGGTATATGTATGCATTGGACCTAAAGTTGGCCTAAAGATTTGCCCAAGAAAAAAAAAAGGAAATCTAAAAGGTAATCTATTTCTATTGTCTATAATCTATTCTACCACTAGCATATTTATAAGGGAGTGGCAACTTTGGAACCATGCAGGAGAGTCTTCTTCTTCCTTGGTTACTGTTGATGGCAAAATACGGTCAACCAGTAAAGTTCAATAAAACCCTAAACTATAATCTGGTGAATATAAAGAATGAAAGAGAGATAGTGAGAGAGAGCAAGAATAGGGAAGGCACTAAGAGTTTTTAACATGGTTTGGCTAAAGTTAGTTGTTGACCCCTATGTCCATGATAGTATTATTTCTCAGTCTCTTTGCTGAGTAAAATATGTTTATAGTGGGTTTTCTCCGAGTCTATAATTGGCTCTTTCCCGTACAATAATCTTAACTCATATTTATAGTTGCTGAGGAATAGTTTGAAAAAGAAAAATAATAATTTAATTACAAGTTGATTTTTGCAAGTTAATGTCTACAAGTTGGTCCTTTCTCGGTTTAATCACAGTAAGCTTTCTAGAAAAATGGCTGAGATGGCCTATTCCATTCAATGAGCTATAACTTGTTGTCAATCAACTTGAGGTTTCTATGAATATTGTTGCCCAATAACCTGAGCTTGCATTTAGGTAACTAGATGTCTTTCAATGACCTTGAGTTGAGCATTTTCTAGTTAGACTCATCTATTGGGCTTTTACCAGCCTATTTACATGGTTCTAAAAATACCCATAACATTAGCCTCTAGCTCTTAATATGTTCTATGGATTAGGAGCTATAATTTGTTAGTAAAAGCTTGCACTTGTAGACTGTAGTACCATCATTTAGACTTCTATATTACTGTTTTACCAGGCCATGTATTTAATATGGATGTTTTATAGCCTTTGGCATGGTAGCCTTGCTTTTCAATGGATCGTTAGATTGATGGTAGTTGACTGGTCTCTAGATCTATTAGTGAAACTAGACTAGTCTATATAAGGTGTGACAAACCTTCTTTCCTATTTCACAGAATGATCTGATGGGTGCATTGACTAAGCCCCTCATATTTTTTATGGTCTCGATCCTTGATGAAGTGCTACAAGGTGCATATGGCCTGCTGCATAGGAATTTCCATAGACAATTTCTCTATAAGGATTTTGGAAAGCTTTGTATAGATTTCATATCCTTTTCATGGTAATGCTAATGAATAAAATTCTTTCACCTTTGAACTTTTGCCTCCTTGCAAGGTAATCTACCCGTTTGGTTTTTCAGAGTGTATTGGGGGCAATAAAGTTGAGGGAAGAGCTCTTAGCTTAGGAGAAGGACAAGAAAAAGCCTGAGCAGTCAACATGCTTGTCTCGTAAATTGATCTTTTAGTAAAAGCTCAGCTATCGAGATTTAGCCTTCTTCTATGGCCATGATAGCTGTAAGCTTGTTTTAATTTGTATTCTTGAATCCTCATGTGTAGACTTACCTCATTGAAAGAGGTTTTTAATGAATTTTGCATAATATTCTTGTTTTTCCAAGTATGCCATATTGATCATTTAGTAGGCAGTAAATGATAACATATAGGTTGACGTGAATGAGTTCCTGCAAACCATAACTTGATAAATGTTAGATAAAATGAATGCCTGGTAAGTCAATCGGCCTCAGTTAGCATGATTTGATAGATATTAGTCGAGTATTGAATGGGTCATATGGGTTAATATAAATGGACCTCATCCAATAAATCATGGCTGAAATGGATATATGCCATGCTGAATGGCCAGTAGATCGCATGAATGCATAGTAGGTTGCATGAATGCTATACCGAGTAGTAGGTTGCATTGATGCAGTGCTAAATGGTAGGTCGCATAAGAGCTGCGCCTTAATTAGCATAAGTTGAATGCTCAGATAGGTCACATGAAAGCTACACCTTAATTAGCATAAGTTGAATGCTCACATAGGTCACATGAAAGCTACACCTTCAAGTATTAGATCATATGCATGCAGTGTTGAGAAGTAGGTTACATGCATGCGATTGTCAGATAGTAGGTCGCATACAAATGGTGCTGAGAAGTAGGTCATATACATGCTATGCCAGATAGTAGGTCACATGCATACGATGCTGAGAAGTAAGTTGTATGCATACGGTGCCAAATAGTAAGTCACATGCTACAGTGCTGAGAAGTAGGTCATATGCATGTGGTGCAAGATAGTAGGTCACATGCATATAGTGCCAAATAGTAGGTTGCATGCATACATTGCCAAGAAATAGGTCATATACATGCAGTGCCAAATAGTAGGTTACATGCATATGGTGCCAAGAAGTAGGACGTATGTATGCGATGCCAAATAGTAGATCATATGCATGCAGTGCCAGATAGTTAGTCACATGCATATGATGTTAAGAAATAGGTCGTATGCATGCGGTGCCAAATAGTAGGTCGCATGCATGCAATGCTGAGCCTTTGTAAGTACATCAACTTAAATGCCCTTTTTGGATTAGAAAGGCGATTGCTCGCTTCCAGATTAGTGCAGTGAGCAAATGTCCTGCATTCCAAGCCCAGAGAGCTTCAGCTTTTTTCATATTATCAATCGATAAGTTTTGTTTCCCAAGTTTTCATTGAAGATGAATGGGCCTTCTTAGTTTGAACCTAGCATCCCATTTCTGGCTTTGTTAGCTTTAAGAAAAATGTGGCGTATTACGAGATCTCCAATATTTTTAGTCTAAACTTAGACCTTTCTATATAATATTTTGCTAAAATCTCTTTCAACGCACAGTCTTGAACATATAAGGGAAAACTTGGGTGCTCTTACTAACTTCTGAATAAGATTATAGAACCATATGGGTTTTGTAGCAAAGGCTTGCTTCTGCTCGGGTCCCTATTGTGGTTTCTAAGGTCACTATCGTGCGGGTTACACCACATAATCTTCTAAGCAACCTTTCTTGATCAGCCCCTCAATCGCATCTTTGAGCACCTGGCAATTTGAAGTATCTTGCCTGACCTCATTGTAATAGGCACAAAACTTGTCTATGTCTCTATACTTGTGGGGAGTCCTTGTGGCATTGGGCATCTTGAAGTCCTCCCTATCCTTTTCTATAGCAAATATCCTATCTTGAGTGTCAGATAGGATGCTGTAGTTATTATAGTGACCTTGATGTTAAGGTCGCTTAGTCCTAGCCTTCTATATAGGTTAGTTATGAGAACTGTCCTTAGCACTTCTATCATTGCTCCTCTTTTCATTCTAATTGGAGCTGTTTGCCTTATCTTTACGATTGAACTTCTTTAGGCTAAAGGTCTCCTCTAACTTGATCTATTTGACAGCTTATTCATAAAACTTGCCTAGGTCCCTTACTGGAGAGTTGTATATGTTCTTATATAGCTTTCCATCCTTATAGAATCCCATTGAGATTGTTGTCAGGATACTCTCATCCGAAGGACTTTCCACATTATTGACCTCATGTCAGAATCGGGTAATGTAATCCTTCAATGATTCATCCTTCAGTTGAAAGACTATTGCAAGGTGGCAGTGTGAGCTGCCTTCTTAGTACTTTGTATTGGTTAATGAATTTTCTCTGGTATTCTTCCTAACTTCAACGCTACGAGCTAGGAGATTCTTAAACCATGTTTGAGGTATGTCTCCTAGTGTAGCTAGGAAAATACAACACTTAACCAGTGGATTGGTTGTCTAGAAATCCATTTGAACATTGATCACATCCAAGTGGTCTTATGGGTCACTATCCCCATTGTACAGTAGGATTGTGTAGATTTTAAACTTACAAGGGAGTGGTTGTGTCTCGATTTCTCTAGTGAATTATGTCCTTTCCTCAAAGTAATCTCAACCATCCTGAGTTTGGGGATGTTCTTCTAAATGTTTTACCCTCTGAAGGAGCTGTTCTACCACCTAGTTCCAGGCTCTAGATCGGTAGCTGGAAGGCTACTAGCTCCTTTCACCCCTTTGGTCATGGGAGTGGCGATTTGAGGTTTTAAGTTCTTGGTTAGTCTGGTTCAAGCTTTCAGCTTAGCACAAACTCCTGCATTGATCACCATGATCCTCGCGAGCTCAGCTATTCTTTGATATTGCTCGCGAGTTAAAGGGGTGAACTGAATCAGTATGCTAAAGGTTTCCTTTGCATGCAGTGAACTTAGCTTGCTTTTGTGTGCTCAGGGTTTATGTCTACGTCAACATTTTAACCACCTTAGCCAGTTCTTTCATTGTGTTCTTAAGTGCTTCTTGAAGTTGGTGCCACGTCTGCACTTTATCAGTTTCAGGAATAGTAACAACAAGTTAGTGGTGGGCCAAGGGGGGCAAGCCAATGGCAACACCTATAGTAGGGATGGTGGATGTACCTACCGTTTGAAGGGTTAGTTCCCTCTACTATTCTATGTGATAGTCTGGTTGGTTAACCAGAGTGTTTGAACTTCTGGTGGTTCTTCCTCTAGCCATCGCAATCAAACAAAGAATCGAATAGGATGCAGTTTAGGGCCCTTCCTCTAGTACCAAAATGTTGACGATAAAATACAGTCAACCTGTAAAGTTCAACAAACCCTTATCTACAATCTGGTGAATATAAAGAATGAAAAAGAGATAGTAAGAGAGAGGAAGAACAAGGAAGGCACTGGGAATTTTTAACATAGTTCGGCTAAAGTCAGTTGTTGACCTCTACATCTACAATAGTATTATTCTCAGTCTCTTTACTGAGTAGAATATGTTTACAGTGGGTTCTCTCTAGGTCTAAAATTAGCTTTCTCTCATATAATAATCTTAACCCATATTTATAGTTGTTGGGGCGTAGTCTTAAAAGAAAAAATAATAATTTAATTACAAGTTAATTTCTGTAAGTGGTGTCCGAAAGTTGGTCCCTCCTCAAGTTTAACCACAGTGAGCTTTTTGGAAAAATGGCTGAGGTGATCTGTTTCATTCAACAATTAGAGCTTGTTGTCAATTGACCTAAGGTTTCTGTGAACATTATTGCCAACGACCTGAGCTCATATTCAGGTAACTTGATATCTTTCAGTGACTTTGAGCTAAGTTTTTTCTAGTTAGACTCGTCTATTGGGCTTTTGCCAACCCATTTGCATGGTTTCAAAAACACCCATAATAGTTACTTATTGCTTTCTTTCATAGATTTTAATGCTAACATAGAATGAGAATTAGTCTGGCTTTTTATGTATACTATCATACTTTCATTGATTAGTCATTTGTCCTTTCCAAATCCAACCCTTTCCATGATTTTTCTACATAAAACCCTTTTAGATTCACAATATTTGCATTAGGATCCATTAAGTTGTAGAAGTCATATTACTATTTTTTAATTTGCTTCAATTGGCTATATATAAGAGTCAAGTTCATCAATCTATTTTCCATAATTATATTTAAAATGTTTTTATTAATAATGTATTTTTTAAATATAATAATTAATGTATGAATTAAATATTGATATAAGCTATTTAATTTGCTTCAATTAAGAATATATAAGTTATTTAAAATAAGGAGAAAATGTGAATTACCTTTAACTTTGGCTAGTTGTATTTAACACTCATAACTATTAATTTTTGTAATCAGTTCCATTCAAGTTTGGATAAATAATAAATTGCACCTATATAAAGCCTTTTTCCATAACTTTAGGAGAAATCTAAATACTTTATTATACCGACATGAAGATAAAAATGCAAAAGTCATAGTTATAAGCTTTCCTATTGCATTAGACAAGCAAATCATGTCAAAATAATCAAAATATTCCTATAATAAGGAATAATTGAAAAAAATAATGCATAAGTCGATCTCTCCCATGGCCTTTATGCTGTGTTTGATTTTTATATAAAGTGTTGTGTCAAACTGAGTACGCTTACTCCCTCAAATCATTCACAAGATAGGTGTTGGGTTTGAAATACAATTACTCCAAAGTTGAAAGAAATTGATTACAAAAATTAATCATTATAGATGCTATATACAACTACTTTAAAATTAAAGAGGGTAATTTATATTTTTTCTTAAAATAATTAATGTTTATGATTTAGTAATTTTCTTTAATTGGCTATAAATAAGTTATTTCTTGAAACCACTTAGAACTATCACATCATTCTCTTCTTTTTTTAATCGCCTTGAATTCTGGTTCAAAGGTTCTCTCTTTTGCATCTTTTAGAGCTAAGACAAAGCTTGATCTTAGGTGATAATGAAGATTTTTCATACCATAGACAAATTGACCTCAATTTGTAGAGTATGTGATGTGAAGAAAATCAAGGCTTCCTTTGTTTTATTGGAAGGCATTTTCCATTAGAAAATCTCATTTGCTTATATACAAGTAAAGGACTTCCATACCATTTATATATTTTGAGAATAAAAAAATAATGTATGATGTTATAGTAGTGAAGAAAAATAACTTCCTCTCTAAAAATGAAAATGTTGTTTTCCACCACACTTTTCATATTTAACATTGAACAAATAAAATATTTTTTATAATCTTAATATTTTATAATTATAAATGCAAGCAAATGAGATTATTCCTATAAAAAATATTTTTCCATCAAAATAACATCTTTTGTCAAAATATATAAACCTTAAGAATTATTGATGTTTACTTATGGGATTAAAGAGACGTTTTTTCCCTAAACTTATTCTTAAAAGTTTGTAGATCTAATGAGTGTCATCCACCAATTTGTGGAATGACATGATATTGATGATTGGAATTCAATATCTAACTAAAGCTTTTGAGAAAGACAATTATGAAGAAAGAGAAAAGAAAAAGTCTAAATAAAAAAATGAATAAGCTTTAGCCTGCATAGTGTTGAAGTATGAAATTGACTTGCAAGTCCACTAGGAGTTAAGGAGGAAGTGAGAGATTCGAGAGAGGGCCAGAAGGGCAACACCGAAGACTATTTGTCCATTGTGATTTTTTTTGGTTTTTCTATAAGGGGAATACATATGTATGTATGTATGCTATAAATTCAATGCTAAGTTTTTGATAGGGAGTTTGGATACTTTTTGTGTTGTTAAAAAGGTTGAAAGCCATGAATAAGGAGAAATTGGTTTTGTTTTGATTATTACGTTTCTATGTTACATTTTGAAAAGCTTGAAAAGTTGAATGTGCTTAAGTTATATTGGCCTAGGATTGGGATGCTCATTTTAAAGAGAGAACTTAAAAGCTTTTAGCTTTTAAATTTGAAATACAAGGATGGCATTAGAATGACAATGCTAATTATGACAATAAAAGGAAAAAATTGTGGTGTACCATTGACACACTAGTGTAGATCTACACCAGCGGATGGAAGGTGGAGATTCACCTATTCATTTTGAACTACAAATAGCAACTTGATAGTTTACATTCATGAATTGGCCTTTAGATTTCCTTTATTATACTTTACTATTAACAAGTCCTTATGGGCTAGATTGAAATTGTGTCCCAACCTTGATTCAATGTGAAAGGGGAAGACATATGAGAAAGAACGGTGAAGACAACGAATGGCGGTAAACTTATCAAGGATGAAGTTGTTGAGGCGAGCATTGAAGAGAACCAAAAGATCAATGATTGAATATGGTGATGGGAAAAGAGGATGAAGGTATGAGAAAACAGAACATATTGATTGGAAAATGACGAAGGCAAAGGCTACCTATCACCAACATAAAGGATCGCAAGTGTTGCATAAATACTAGTTGATTGTTGCAAATTCCACCCATTGTATATACTGTGTGATATGTATTGATTAATTTACTTAAAGGAGGTTAATGTTGACTAATATTGTTCAATGGTATGTTCATTGAAAATATCTCACACACATTTTTAAGGAAGAAAACAATGACTAAAATACTATGTCCATTGTCAAGTTAATAAATTTTGGCTTAAGATTCTTATGAAAATCAAAGGATTCTGAATCTAATTTTGATAAAATCTAGGTGATATAGGCAACATTGGAAACTAGATTGGCTACGTGCATAGATTTGTGACACATTAATTGATTGAAATTTGTGTAAGTATTTTTATTTTACTTTTGATATTATGTAAGCTTTTATGTTCTAGATTTATGGTGTTACATTTTCATTAGATAAGTTCCAAAGGGAATTCATTTTAATTCCATTGAAGTCAATAATTTTATTCTAAATTAGAAATTCAATTGCAATCATATATTTTGGAAAATGAAATACTTATTAGCCGATTCTATTCACTCGAAATAAAGTGCTTTGTGGAAAGGAAAATTTGACTTGGAGCAATTCAACCTTTGTGAAGAACATGTTAATTTAAAATTGGAAAAAAAATTCCTTTACCGAAACTAGAAAATTTGAAATAATAAAAGCAAGGATGGTAACTTTCTTGATTATTTTTTCAATAACTTTGCATAGAATATTTCTGATCTTGCCATTTTTTTCCTCTTGCTTGATAGGGAACCATGTAACCATTGCTTATGAGAGTGACAAAACAAATGTGTTTTTAATTTTCACTCCTTTTTTGAATGGCCACTCTTTTTTTTTCCCTATTTTAACAAAGGGTTTTTTGTCTAGATGTAAAGGAAACAATTTATGAAAAAATGATATGGAAAATCTTATATATGTTTTACTCATATACCTAACTTGGAGTAGCTTGATGTAAGTGAGAATTTCAGTGAGGATGAAGGAATCGAGTTCATTTAATATATGTTTTTTAGATATGTTGAAGCTATGATATATAAGTTTCTTACATTTGTTACTAAACTTACAAGATTTTTATAACCTATTTTGTTGAAGTGTCTGAAACATTCTCTTAATTAGGTGATTTAAAACTAGAGAATTGTGAGTTATCCTGTGGTGGAATTAATCAGTTTCTCAATGCTTTTTTAACTATTGAATGGCCATCAAGTTCTTTTTATGTTGCTAACAATTTCCCTAGCAAGTTTGAGTGTGGATAAGAACACTTGCTCTTTATCATGCTATTCTTGTCTCCATATGTGTTTTGATATGATTATTCTTATCTAGTCAAGTAGCTCCTACTTTAGGAAAGTTTTTGGACATATTTATCCAAGTGCTTAATGTTAGAGGCATTGGATTAGGATCATCTAGTTTCCAGGAACTTCAAGATCTGTTGAAAAGGGAGCTAAGACTAGTGAAGTTAAATATAAGGTTAAATAATACTTAATGTTCCGGTGCTTCTTTTGTTTGATGTAGCTCAGGAAAGAAAGTGACATACTCTTCAATTCTTACAGCAAAAATTGTGGTGGAATTAAAACTACCAAGTTTATGTCGAAGTTCTTGTCATAAGCTCCAAAGCTAATTGAAGTGAATGTAACAAGCAATCTTATGCCAATTGAATCCTTAACCATCATCTACTTTACATTAAAAGCTAGCTAAAAAAATGACATACTTAATTTTTTTTATTGATGATTAGAGATGATTGTTGGGTTGGAGAATTTAAGAGTAAAAGAGATTTGATAATGTCAACATTGGTATACATAACATTGTCATGACCATCTTTTTAATAACAAATTTTGATAATATTAAAGGCCATTCACATATACATGGAGGTTTTTTTAGTTAAGTTTGTCTTTCTTCTATATTATCCATGCTTTTATGACTTTCTATTAAGGCAATTGAATCATATGAGCCAATTTCAATGGATTTCCAAATATTGACCATACTTAAGAGTTTGTGAGAAATGATATCATTGGACGGCTAAAGTGGCAAACAATAATGTAGGCTGTCAGGATTTTCATCAATGAACCAAATTCAATATAAAAGATTTTTAGTCAAATATAATAATAAACCCAATCCATAAAATGTAGGACTAATCATATAATAGGGATTCAAACAAATTTCATAATCTAACAAGCATTTAAACAATTATTGAATTAGAAGTAACCAAAATGTAGAATTGACACTAGTAATAAAAACCAAACACACACAAACATCAACATCCTTGCAATATTTTCAAACAATTTACAAATAAATGTTAAACACAAAAAAAAAGCCATTCATATTCACAATTTAAGGTTAATCTCAACGATTGATTGATCAACAGTGAACAAGCAACATCACTTTCTTACTCACCTTAATTGCTATCTTCTAGAAAAGATGCATGATTACCTTATTGTCGTCTTCAATCACTGCTTTTCATCCTCATCATCATCAATCAATGTTCATCCTTAGTGGCTATCACAATATCATCTTTTTCCTATATCTTCCCCTTTCATTTGTTTTAGGTAGGATTACAATGTAGATCTGGTCCATAGAAAAAAAAACCAGCCAAAGTAAATAAAGGAAAAATAGGGATATATTCATAATTATTTAGAGTAAAGAATGGAGAGTAAGACTAGTTGTATTAAGATATCAGGATCATTGACCAAGTGGTGCAAATTTACACCACTTTGTTAGTTGTGCACCTTTCCTAACAAATAAACAAATAAATGTTAACAACTCATTAAACTTGAAGTTAATCTCTATCTTCTTTTATGATTTAGGGATCAATTTTTACCCCTTATTATTATTTTTTTGAATGAGGACAGATATTCATCCTCAATATTTTTCCTATTTTCTTAAAGGCATTTGTGGAGATATCAAGGATATGCTTAATTAATTTATGTTTTTTGTCATCAAGATAATTTAGTGGATTTTTTAAAGCATGAAAGATAGTTTTTTGGTTGAAGATACATACAGGGCCACTTTGGTAATAAAACCATAAGCCCAGTTCCTCTAATTGTGCCATTTATATTTAGGCCATTGTGTGACAGTCCCGTAGCTTCCTAGTCGAAATCGTGTGATGCATGTTAGTCATTCTTAGCCACTATGCTAACCTTCCAACAAACTCAAGCCATATTTGGATAGATAGACATAAATATTGCAATATATGTATAAGATATCCGAAGACAACATAAGCTTATACAACAAAACAATCATATACTTTTTTACTTACATTACACAAACAAACCATGCCAAAATTATAGAAATACCACTGAAATAGGGGAAAATTGAAAAAATAGTATACAAGTTGAATTGTTCCCAAATTCAAGCCACAAAACCTCCATAATATGTATAATTTTTCCACAAAGTTTCGTGTAAAATTGAATATATTTGCCTTCTCAAATCTTTCACAAAGCCGTCTTGTGACATTTTCCCCCACTTAAGAGATATCAGTGCCCTCATTGACACCTCAATTTGACACAGCTCCCATAAAGGTCTTTAGCTTGCTCCTCTCAAGTTATTCCCTTGAACTCTTCATAAGGGTTTTCAGCATGCTCCCCTAAGCTACTCCCTTGGTCGTTCCTAACTTGTCTTTTTGAGCTAATGCCACTTGAGGACTTTCGGAAGGATGGAACTTTCAACCTGACACAACATCAGGATAGTTTTCAGTCTATTGCTCATCAACTTCTCTCTTGACTTCCTTTTTGCTTATCTCATTGAGTTGGCTTCACCAAAAATTTTACTACTTCTATAGACCTTGGAGAGCTTCCTCTGAAATTTGAGTTTTGTTGGCTTTGCAACTTGGATGCTCGAGATCTCCACAGCTTACATGCACTACCTCTATAGCTTGTGCATACTTTTAGTATTCGAGACTCTATTACTAGAGATTCCCTACATCTAATGCCTCAAACATTGATGTGAGACACAAAACTGATCCTTTGGTTCCAAGTTTGCTCGCGTTAGGTTCAATAATCCTTCACACTTTACTACGCCCTTTGACTGGATTTTGTGACCTTCTCTAAATTAATACTTGTTAGTGAATAGATTAGTTAGTTAAAGTGATAAGCCTATGTAGGTTAGTATAAATAATAAATCTAGACCTATCAGAGTCCTATTTGAACTCTATCTCTTTTATACATCTTTCTTATAAATATATATACTTAGCTCATTGTAGAGCATAGCTTTATAATAATATCTTCTCCATGTCTTTCTCTTAACATGGTATCAAAGCATATTAAGTGCAAATAGGTGTTTACTCTAAAAGTTAATCTGGATGGCTTAGTTGCCCAGTTGAAAGCTTGTCTAGTGGTAAAGGAGTATGCCCAGACTTATGGCATCAATTATTCTAAGACTTTGTTTTTCTGTGGCTAAAATTACTTCTGCTTGTCTATTTATCTTTCTTGTTGCCTCTCAAAACTGGGTTTTTCATCAGCTTGATGTAAAAAATGCTTTTCTCCATGGTGATCTACTTGAGGAAATGTATATCAAGCAACCACTTGGTTTCGTTGCTCAATAGGAGTACAAAAAAGACAAAGTGTACAAGTTGAAAAAGTCATTGTATGGATTAAAATAGTCTCCTCAGGCTTGGTTTGGAAAATTTAGTGATGTGATCATGAAATTTGAGATGCAAAAAAGTGATCATGATTATTTCATTTTTTTTATAAACAATCAAATTTTAGTTGCATTCTTCTGATTGTTTATGTGAATGATATTATGATTATTGGTAGTGATAGTTTGAGCATTTCAAAATTGAAAATTTTTCACCAGATCAAATTTTACACTAAAGACCTGGAAGCACTTCAGTACTTCTTGGGTATTGAGATTGCTTGGAATAAACAAGGAATTTTCTTGTCACAGAGAAAATATGTGCTTGATCTTTTGAATGAGATAGGTTTGCTTAGGACCAAACCATGTGATACCTCTACGATTCCAAATGTTAAGCTTGGATTGGAAGATGGAGAACCACTAGAAAACCCAGAATGATACAGACAGTTAATGGAAAAATTGAATTATCTTATTATCACCAAGCCTGACATTTCTTTTCTAGTTAGTGTAGTAAGTCAGTTTATGAATTCTCCAAGAACCTCTCATTGGGATACGGTTATGTACATCTTAAAATATCTGAAGAAGGCACCTAGGTGTGGAATCTTATGCAAAAATCATGGTCATTGTAGAGTAGAAGGCTTTTTTGATGTAGATTGAGTAGAATGTCCTATGGACCAAATATCTATTTCAGGATACTGTGTGTTTGTTAGCGAAAATCTTGTGTTTTGGAAAAGTAAAAAATAAGCTGTTGTATCACGGTCAAGTACAGAATCTGTATATTCGGCCATGGCCCATGTTACATATGAGTTTGTGTCGATTTTGTATTTTCTTCATCAACCAAGAATTAAGTCCTCTAGAGATATATAGTTATGGTGTGATAATTGGGCTGCCACTCATAATGCTACAAACCCAATTTTTCATGAACGAACAAAGCATATAGAGATTAATTGTCATTTTGTTAGGCAGAAACTCTAAGAAGGAATAATCAATTGGAGATCAACTTGCTGACTTATTTACTAAGGCACTTCCAAGAAAACAGGTTGATGATATTTGTAACAAGCTGGGCATGTTTGATATCTATGCTTAGTTAAAGTGATAAGTCTATGTAAAATAACTGATAAGTCTATGTAGGTTAGGATAAATGATAAGTCTAGACCTATTAGAGTCTTATTTAAACTCTATTTCTTGTACACATCTTTATTATAAATACATATGTTTGTTTCATTGCAGAGCATAGCTTCATAATAATATCTTCCCTATCTTTCTCTCTTAATAATACCCTTTAGCATCTTGGTTAACATAGCCCATTTGGAGTTAATGCTCTTTAAACCCTTGGTCCTCATGACCTTTGTTAAGAGTTTGTAGTCTCTAGTGCTACATACACTCTTGTATCATGACTATCACAATCACTCTTATGAAGATCAGCTCTCTTTGGCACTTCTTGTGCAACACCCTCTTGATGTCTAGGCCATTATAACCTATTTCAAGCCTATCCTTTGATGGTTTCTCCACATTTGCTTGATAAGTTTGAGCATCAAGTAGTCTATCAATTTAGCTCGAGCACCTCATGCTTGTATACTAGTAAATATGAGGTCTAAGGTCATTGCTACAAAGTCCATTTTGTGACTATGATATGCTAGCTCCAAGCATCTCGAAATGGTCCTTTTAGACCACCTCGACTTAAATGATTATGCCTTTCAACATAATCTTGGACTCCTCCTTTCAAATTCATTTGCTCAATACATTCCTCCAAATGTTTCAACCCTCTAGTTGTAGTGTAGTTGCGCACTCTTGCATGACCAAGGCTTCGACCTTTGGCTCCATTGATTTCTAACTTCTCCTTCTGGACGTGGTCAAGCCTTATAGCAAGACCAAGGTTTTTCCGGAGGCTCCTCCCGTTAGATAGGCTATCAATTCTAACATCCCTCTAGATGG
The DNA here is from genome assembly GCA_026873985.1 of Saraca asoca. Lineage (NCBI taxonomy): Eukaryota > Viridiplantae > Streptophyta > Magnoliopsida > Fabales > Fabaceae > Saraca > Saraca asoca. The sequence goes on from JANHAO010009251.1 coordinate 17,135, forward strand.
TTTGCATTCCCTCGGATGCTACTATGAATAAGTGCATAACCAACATCCCTATTATACAGCAAGTCTATTGACTTGTGCACATGTTTGCACCTGACGCACCAATAATATTCCTTCAGTTGCAACATTCTCATAGTTTTGCCCAAGATCTACTTCAATCTCTTGCTACCATCATGGCCAAGTCTTTAACATCGTCTCTTCATAAGTTTAAGGAATGTTTGCTCTTTTCACGACCTTTATAAGGTTGGACAAAATGAATCTAATCCAATTGTCTACCTTGACATGATGAGAACTCTTGCCCACTACTGACTCATTGCTTGATCCACCTTGCCTACCCGTCCTCCCTACTAGCACTTGGTGTGAAGTCAATTTTGTGAGGTCACTTGATTTGCTCTCTAGGAACTAGGCTCTAATACCAAATGTCAATGGTTAGTAACTCTCTAATCAAAACCGTGAGATACATGCTTGCTATTCTTGGTCAACGTGTCAATCTTCCATCAAACTCAAGCCACACTTGGATTGATATACGAGGCATTGCAAAATATGCACAATATGTTCGAAGGCAACATAAGCTCAAAGCAACCGAATAATCAAGCCTTAAGAACACCTCACATGGTAATCTTTACTATACAACAAGCAATGGATAATTGAATAGGGAGAATGACAACTCTTTTTTATTGATATGTCTCATTATATATTTTAAAATGTATAGGGCCAACACACTCCTTAGGCCCTTAGCTAAATGCCAACGAACCCTAAATGAGTACTTAAAAAGTCGTTATCAAGCTGCCAACATTTTCTCCTAAAGAACATTTTGAGTAAAAGATCATATGATATAAGTAAATATATTTTTTGTGAATTGACATAAGATTTTTTTCTCATAGTTCCGGGTGGAAATTTTGTGTTACCTTATATGGATGTGAATATAAAAATGCAAAGAATACAACCATATACTTTTTTATTCACACTGGATAAATGAATTATATTAAAATAATAAATATCCTGTTAAAATGAGAAAAAATAAAAAAAAATAATACAAAAATCTACTCCTAAATTTGAGCCATAATATTTTTATATTATATTTAATTTTTTCACAAAATTATATATTCAATTAAATATAGTTACTCCCTCAAATCATTCATAACATTTGCATCCAAGACAATGCAACTCCATAATTGAAGCACATTTTCTAGTCAAACAACCGACTGGCCAAGTTGGAACTTGAGATGCGTGCGTCCTCGCCTCAGAAATTAGAAATTTAATGACCAAAAAGGGGATAAAAAATTAGAATTTGAAAATGGGAGGGAACGGTATTTTTCCCTCTTAATTCTCAGGACTCGTGAAAACACTGAAGATTCCACTCCATGCTTGAATCGCGGACTCACTGAAGCAATTACAACTAAGAAACGGTTATGGAGAAGAGACTCCGCTCCTCTCTGCACTCTTCAGCTCAGGAATTTCTCT